>JBCEWC010007221.1:0-21735 GCA_038996855.1 Solanum aculeatissimum | reverse complement strand
TTGGGATATTTTGGTTGTTATTGTGATAGTATGAGACTTGTGATATCATTTGAGAAGTTTTGTGGCAATTAAAATACGTTTGGGAATCATGTGCATATTTTTGGACTTTTGAAGTCTGATATCTTCAGTATACTTGGTTATTGATGAGATCATGGTGATTTAAGACACAGTGATGATCTGTGGTACTAATTGTGATTCTTGATATTATCTTTCCTGACTTTATGAAGGTTATTTTCAATATTTTTATTACATTGTTGCTATATATCTTGATATTGTGGCATTGTCATACATTCATTTCATACTGCATTAGCTCCTGAGACAGTGGTGATATTTGAGAGATTTATTTATTGGCGCCAGCATTCACCGAGGTATCATCGGCACCAACATCCATTATGACACTAGAGATTTATTTATCGGCACCATCATCTGTCGAGGTGTCATCGGTGACAGCGACCATCGTGACAGTTGAGAGATAATGGTGTTTGGTCTGATGAGACCCCCATGAGTTCTACCTTGTAGCTTCAACTCAGTAGATGTATACATCGGTTCTAGAGTCTGACGTGATTCCACTCCATGCATTGCATTCATACATTACATGTGCATTGCATCTTTGACTACTATTGATATCTTATTTCATTCTTTCATTTATATATATTATGTACTAACACTTCATTGCAGGTGATATAATTCTCTGTTATTACGTTGCTTATTCGATTTCTCCTACCCAGTTGATTGAACCTATTAGGTACATTTCGGTGTACTCACCCCTACTTTGTTTCCTCCTTGTAGATCGAGCACAGGGACCCTTACAAGGTAGTTGATCTTATTCTACCAGAGTCTTTTTTCATCTATCTCAGATTTTAGCGGTGAGGCTCAGACTTTGAGTTGTCGTGGATCTATTGAGACTTCTTTTGTTGTTTTCTATTTAAGACTTTGTATCTTACATTATCAGACAACGTTATATTTACTTATTCATACTATTTTAGATGGTCTTATACTCATGACTCTAGATTTTGGGATTTCATAGTATGTGTTGTGTTGCTTTTGCTTTAGATTTCCTTTTTTTAGTCGTGATCTGCTTTTAGGTCATGACAAGTTTAGTATTAGAGATCTAGGTTCATTGGGATCATGAGTCAAGGATAGGGTTTCTAGTAGAGCCTCGTCGATTGGTATATAGATGTCTATACCCATCTTCGGGTGGTTATAGGGCACTTGATAGGAAAAACTTTTATGTCTTGCATCTCTTCTTGCATTTCTTCATATTAACTATTTTGAAATATATCTAATCTACTCCTTCTATGCAGATGCCAATTACTAGAGCCTGACGGGCAGTGGGAGAGGCTAAGCCAACTGATATGGCCCCCACTCATGGTCGAGGCTCGTGGTAGGGCCATAGGTCGAGGATATGCTAGAGGGACAACTTTCCATAGAGGACAGGCTAGATCAGCATCTCCAGAGCCTGAGTATGAGTCAGAGGGACCCACCGACCCTGTTCCACTACCCTTAGCCCCAGATTCTATGCCTTTGGTTCAAGAGCTACTACTATTGGTATTGGCCAGACTTGAGGGAGCACCTCCAGCTTTGGTTATTCTTGATGCACCAGCTTCTACAGTGCCGACTGACCCTTTACAACTCCAACTGATCCATCTATGATTCATGTTTCTCCTTCTTCAGTCCTAGCGGATCCTTCTATTTCTTCTATTATTATGCCTCAGACTTCTCAATCGAGTTCTAGTTTGCAGCTTCAACAATTATCTATTAAACCACCCAGATTTATGGTGCCACCATCGTTTGCTAGTTCTGCTATGTCCACTACCGAGCAGAAGAGTTTTGAGAGGTTTGTTTGGCTTACTCCCCCTAGATTCGATGGTATGCCCAATGATATAGCCTATGATTTCTTTTTGGAGTGTCAGGACTAGTTGTGTAATTTGGCCATCCTTGAGTCACATGTAATTTGGCTCGTAGAACTGTTGGATCTCTAGTTATGACCTTGGAGAACTTTAATGAGGTATTCCTTGAGAGGTTCGTGGCATATAGCCTTCGAGATAGCTGTTGGGATGAGTGTGAGATACTTCAACGGGGTTCTATGTCAGTATCGGACTATGAGACCAGCCCATGCATTATCCAAATATACGTTGTCTAGTATCCCTGTAGAGTTAGAGAGGATTTGGCACTTCACCAAGGGATTGACGGGGTATCTTTAGGAGGCCACAACATTTTTAGTTCTAGCGGGTGGCATTTTCCAGAGTATGGTAGATCATGCCTGCATGATTGAGCACATTAGGCATGATAGACAGGGTGGTGGGAAGATATTCCATCAGCATGGTCACTTTAGTGGACCCCTTCCATGAGATAGAGAGTTTTAGAGGCAGGGCCATCAGGGCAGGACAGTCCATGCAACTATCCCCATAATTGATAGTGTTGATAGGTTTAGGCCTACTTAGACAGGTCGTGATAGCACTTCAAGTATAGTAAGGCGTGGTGGCTTTTTGGGGCAACCATCTTAGGGGAGAGAGACCAAGGATTGCTAAAGTTGTGATGCGATTGGGCATTTGGCAAAATATTATCCGCATCGTGCACCTTCTGCCCAGGCTTCAGGGTCTCACCCAACCAATCCAGCCCTAACACCAATAGGCAAAGATATCTTTCAGTTCATGAGGGGTGGTACTAGAGGAGGTCAAGGCAAAGTTAGAGGTGGCGCCCGTGGAGGACCATAGATTAGCGGGTGGTGCAGAGTGTGTTATGCTATCCCGAATTGAGCTGAGGTAGAGGCCTCTAATGTAGTTATCATAGGTATAGTTTTGATGTGCCACTATCTTGCTTCAGTTTTATTTGATCCAAGCTCTACTTATTCATATGTGTCGACTTATTTTGCCTCGAATTTTAATATTATGTGTGAGCCTCTTGCCAAGCCTATTTGTGTTTCTAACCCTGTAGGTGAGTCTTTAGTGGTGAATCAGGTGTATCAAGGTTGTGTTGTGGGCTTCTCGGGGAGAGACACTATTGTTGACTTGATATTGCTTGATATGGTTGATTTCGATGTGATATTGGGTATAGATTAGTTATCGTCTCATCATGCTATTCTTGATTGTAATGCATAGACAATACTTTATCTTATCCAGATTTGCCTCAGTTCGTATGGACTGACATTTTCAGTTCTTACCCCAAAGGGGTGATTTCTTATATGTATGCATATAGATTGATGCATAAGGGATGCTTTTCATATTTGTCTTATGTTTGGTACTTTTCTCGGGAGTCACCATCTTTGGAGACCACAAGGGTTGTTGGAGAGTTTATGGATGTATTTTCGATTGATTTTCCAGGTGTTCCTCCAGATCGTGATATTGACTTTTCTATTGATGTAGAACCGAGCACTAAGCTCATTTCTATTTCCCCCTAGCAGATGGCTCGACTGAGTTAAAGGAGAAGTTAGAGGATTTGTTAAAGTAAGGCTTCATTTGACCGAGTGTATCACCTTGGGTGCTCCTATCTTATTTGTGAAGAAGAATGATGACACTATGCATATTTGTATTAATTATTGTCAACTTAACAAATTGATCATCAAGAACAAGTATCCTTTGCCTCGCATTAATAATTTATTCGATCAGTTGTAGGGTGCTTTGGTGTTTTCCAAGATTGACTTGAGGTCTAGATATCACCACTTGAGAGTTCGGGAGTCTGATATCAAAAATAGCCTTTAGGACCAATTATGGTCATTATCAGTTTGTGGTTATGTCCTTTGGGTTGACTAATACCCAGCCACCTCTATAGAGTTGATGAACTGGGTGTTCAAACCATATTTGGATATATTTGTGATCATGTTCATTGATGACATCCTGGTTTACTATAAGAGTGAGTCCGACCATGTTCAACACTTGAGTATTATGCTTCAGAGATTGAGAGAGGAGAAGTTGTATTCCAAGTTCTCAAAGTGTTAGTTTGTGGCTTTCCATGGGTATGTGGTGACAAAGGATAGTTCTATGGTAGATCCAACCAAGGTAGCAGCAGTACCTGAGTGGACTAGGCCTACATCTGTATTCAGAGCTTTATTAGTTTGGTAGGGTATTATCGATATTTCGTACAAAGATTCTCTTCTATAGTAGCCTCGTTGGCTAGACTTACTCAGAAGGATGTGGAATTTTGGTGGTGGAAAGAGTGTGAGGTGATCTTTCAAAAGCTCAAGGATTTATTGACTTCAAAACCTATTTTTGCTTTACCCGAGGAGGGTGTGCCATTTGTGATGTATTGTGATACTTCTGGAGTGGGTTTGGGGTGGTGTTTTGATGCAAAAAGGGAAGATGATAACATATGCCTCTAGAAAATTGAAGGTGCATGATAGGAACTACCCTACCCGTGTTTTAAAGTTGGTTGCAATTATGTTTGTATTGAAGTTATAGAGGCATTATCTTTATGGAGTAGATTGTGAGATCTTTACCGATCACAGTAGTCCTAAATACATCTTTTCTCAGCCTAATCCGAACATGAGAGAGCATAGGTAGTTTGAGTATCTAAAATACAATGGCATCTCTATTCGATATCACCCGGACAAGGCGAATGTGGTGGCATATGATTTGAGCTGGAAGGCCTTTAGTATGGGGAGTTTGACATTCTTAAGGGGTGAGGCGAGACCCTTAGCTTTGGAGGTTCAGTCACTTGCTAGAAAACTGGTTTGTTTGGATATTTCCCCTCCTTAGAATATTCTATCCTTTGTGGAGGCTGGCTTCATTACTTTATTCAGTATTTGCTCACTAGTTTGATGATCCTAGATTGTGCTTGATTCTTGATAAGATGTTGAGGGATGAAGGAAAAATGGCTACTATTGATTTTAAGGATATTCTCTAGATTAATGGTTGTGTGCATAAGGTAGGAGATTGGGTGAGACTAATATTGGAGAAAGCTCACCATGCTAGATATTCAATCCATCCTGGTGTGGCAAAGATGTATCATGATCTAAAATAACAATCTAAAATAACAATATTGGTGGTTTGGGATAAAGAGAGACATAATTGAGATTGTGGCAAAGTGCCTAGATTAATAATTGAGTTTATGTGCCTAAGGTAGGAGATTGGGTGAGACTGATATTGGAGGAAGCTTACTGTACAAGATATTCGATCCATTCTGGTCTGGAAAATATGTATCATAATCTAAAACCACATTATTGGTTGTTTGGGATAAGGAGAGACATAACTGAGTTTGTGGTAAAGTGCTTGAACTGTCAACAAGTCAAGTATGAGCACCAAAGTCCTGGGGGTTCAATGCAAAGATTGCCTATCCTTGAGTGCAAATGGGAGCATATCATGATGAATTTTTTGACTAGTTTTCCCATGGCCTTGGGTAAGTTTGATTCAGTTTGGGTGATAATTTATCGATTGACCAAGTTGGATCACTTCTTTCTGGTGAGGACTAGCTACAACACAGAGCAGTTGGCTAGGTTGTATATCCTAGATATTGTTAGATTACATGGTTTGCTAGCGTCTATAGTGTCAAACAGGGGATCCTTTTTCACTTCCCATTTTTTGAAGGCTCTATAGCGTGGTTTGGGTATTTGATTTGATTTGAGTTCAGCTTTCCACCCCCAGACTGATGGTCAGTCTGAGCGCACTATTTAGGTGTTGGAGGATATGCTTTGGGCCTGTATGTTAGATTTTAGGGGCCCATTGGGATCAATACTTGCCTTTGGCAGAGTTTCCTTATAACAATAGCTATCACTCCAGCAATTAGATGGCCCTATGAAGGGTGTGGCTGAAAGTGTCACCCATGAAGGGTGTGATGAGATTTGGGAAGAGGGACAAGCTCAACCCTAGGATTATTGGCCCATTTGAGATCTTGAGAAGGGTAGATGAAGTTGCTTATAAGTTAACATTGCCATCAAGACTATTAACCATCTTTCCTATATTTCATATCTCCATTCTCTGTCGATACCTTCCAGTTGAGTCATATATGATCTCTTATGATTCAGTTGTGTTGGGTTCAGACTTGTCTTATGAGGAGGTGCCAGTAGCTATATTGGATTATAGGTTCGGAGGTTGAGGTCCAAGGATATACTTTAGTAAAGGTTTAGTGGGGACACCTTCCTGTTGAGGAGGCTACTTGGGAGTTAGAGTCAACTAAGCAGACCAGATATTACAACCTATTTTAGGCTTCAGGTACTTCCTTTTCTCTTATGTTTGAGGTTGAACATTGTTTGTAGTGGTGAATGATGTAATGTCCTTGTAGGTCATTTTTGAACTTATTTGTAAAAATTACCTTTTTGCCTTTTTGTGAGTTTCTTTGGACCTATCTTGTACTATATGTATTGTTGGAACTGAAATCTTGTGTTTTAAAAGTGAAAATATGAGTTTTGATATTTGTGGAATCTTAAGTTGTTGAAAAAGTGAATTTTGGTGTCATTTTGAGTTTCAAGTGTCGAACCAGAAATCTGTCAATCCTATTAGCTTTGAAATGTCGAATTTGGTCTAGGAGAAGTTATAGAACTGAATTTAGGGTTAAAATGAAGATTTATGGTGTATTGTGATGCTTCTAAAGTGGGTTTGGGTGTTGTTTTGATTCAAAAGGGGAAGATGATAACATATGCCTCTAGATAGTTGAATGTACATGAGAGGAACTACCCTACCCGTGTTTTAAAGTTGGTTGTGGTTGTGTTTGTATTGAAGTTGTAGAGGCATTATCTTTATGGGTTGCATTGCGAGATCTTTACCTATCACCGTAGTCTCAAATACATCTTTTCTCAGCCTAATCTGAACATAAGAGAGCGTAGGTGATTTGAGTATCTAAAAGACAATGACATCTCTATTCTATATCACCCGGATAAGGCGAATATGGTGGCAGATGCTTTGAGTCAGAAGGCCTCTAGTATGGGGAGTGTGGCATTCTTGAGGGCTGAGGAGAGACCCTTAGCTTTGGAGGTTAAGTCACTTGCTAGAAAGATGGTTCGGTTGGATATTTCCCCTCCTTCGAATATTTTAGCATTTGTGGAGGCTATGTCTTCATTACTTGATTCAGTATGTTCTCACCAGTTTGATGATCCTAGATTGTGCTTGATTCGAGAGAAGGTGTTGAGGGGTGAAGCCAAAGTGGCTACTATTGATTCTAAGGATTATTTTTAGATTAATGGTTGAGTTTGTGTGCATAAAGTAGGAGAATGGGTAAGACTGATATTAGAGGAAGCTCACTGTGCTAGATATTCGATCCATCCTAGTGTGGCAAAGATGTATCATAATTTAAAACAACATTATTGGTGGTTTGGGATAAGGAGAGACATAATTGAGTTTGTGGCAAAGTTCCTAGACTAATGGTTAAGTTTTTGTGCCTAAGGTAGGTGATTGGGTGAGACTGATATTGGAAGAAGCTTACTGTGCTAGGTATTCGATCCATCCTAGTTTGGCAAAGATGTATCGTGATCTAAAACAACATTATTGGTGATTTGGGATAAGGAGAGACATAACTGAGTTTGTTGCAAAGTCCTTGAACTATTAACAAGTCAAGTATGAGCACCAAAGGCTTGGGGGTTCAATGCAAAGATTGCCTATCCTCGAGTTGAAATAGGAGCGTATCATGATGAATTTTTTTACTAGTTTTCCCATGGCCTTAGGTAAGTTTGATTCAGTTTGGGTGATAATTGATCGATTGACCAAGTCGGCTCACTTCTTACTAGTGACGACTAGCTATAGCGCAGAACAGTTGGCTAGGTTGTATGTCTGAGATATTGTTAGATTGCACGGTGTGCCACAGTCTATAGTGTCAGACAGAGGATCCTTGTTCACTTCCCATTTTGGAAGGCTCTATAGTGTGGTTTGGGTACTCGGTTAGATTTGAGTTCAACTTTCTACCCCCAGACTCATGGTCAGTTCGAGCTCACTATTTAGGTATTGGAGGATATGCTTTGGGCCTGTATGATAGATTTTAGGGGGCCGTTTGGATCAACACTTGCCTTTTGCGGAGTTTTCTTATAACTATAGTTATCACTCTAGCATTCAGATGGTCCCGTTTTAGGCATTATATGGACAGAGATGTAGATAACCTATCAAATGGTTTTATTCAGGTTTAGCCGAGGTGTTGGGTGTTGACTTGGTTAGAGATGCTATGGATCGGGTCCGGTTGATTCATGGTAGATTGTTGACATCCTAAAGCTTTCAGGAGAGTTATGCTGACAGGAGGACTTGGCCTCTTGAGTTCATGGTTGGTGATATTGTGTGGGTGAAAGTGTCACCCATGAAGGGTATGATGAGATTTGGGAAGAAGGGCAAGCTCAACCCTAGATTTATTGGCCTGTTTGAGATCTTGAGGATGGTAGATGAGGTTGTTTATGAGTTTACATTGCCATCAAGACTATCAACAATTTACCATTTATTTCATCCAAGCTCTGGTCGGTACTTTGCAGTTGAGTTATGTGTGATCTCTTATGATTCAGTTGAGTTGGGTTCAAATTTGTCTTATGAGGAGGTGCTAGTTGCTATATTGGATAGAGAGGTTCAGAGGTTGAGGTCCAAGGATATACCTTTAGTAAAGGTTTTGTGGCGACACCTTCTTGTTGAAGAGGCTACTTGGAGTTAGAGTCAGACATGCGGACCAGATATCACAACCCTTTTGATGCTTCGGGTACTTCTTTTTCTTTTATGTTCGAGGATGAACATTGTTTATAGTGGTGAATGATGTAATGACCTTGTATGTCATTTTTGAACTTATCTGTGAAAATTACCCTTTTGCCTTTTTGTGAGTTGCTTTGGACTTATCTTGAACTATTTGTATTGTTCGAATTGAAATCTTGTGTTTTAAAAGTGGAAAATATGAGTTTTGATATTTTTGAAAGCTTAAGTTGTTAAAAAAGTGAATTTAGGTGTCATTTTGAGTTTCAAGTGTCGGCTTAGATTTTAGCGGTGTGGCTCAAACTTCGAGTCTTCGTATTGAGACTTCTTTTGTTGCTTTCTATTTCAGACTTTGTATCTTACATTATCAGACAATATTGTATTTACTTATTTTTACTACCTTAGATGCTCTTGTACTCATGACTCTAGATTTTGTGATTTTATAGTATGTGTTGTGTTGCTTTTGCTTTAGATTTACTTTCTTTAGCCGCGATCCAATTTTGGGTCGTAATACAACACATAAGGTGTCCTTAAGAAAGTTTTTCCCCTCATGTACTCGATGTTGATGAAATATATCCTCACAAGATAGAATGATCTTACTCATCGGTGTATTGATACCTAAAATCACGATGTCAGAGAACCACTCAAAGACAGTCTAGAATACTAGAATTTGTTTGTGCAAAATAAGAAGAATTTTAGAAAATTTATTATTGAAAAAAAAGAGAAACTCCTATATTTGTAAAGAACAAAGGGTAGTGTGAACAAATACTTATTGTGCCTTATTGGAAAGGTCACAAACATTTGAAAAAATCACAACCATTTGAAAACGTTCCAACTCTTTAGAAAAGTTACAACTTTTCAGAAAAGTCACAACTCTTCATAAAAGTCATAAAAATTTATTTTTTATTTAAACCTTTCAAAATCCCACAAATATCATCCCGCACGATAACACCTCGCAAAGAGAATGACCAAATTTACTTGGTAAATAATGGTCATCTTTTTTCTTTTCTCACAGAGTTGTCATTGACTTGGCTCACCGACATTTCTTGTTCACCTCAATCATGTCTTCCTGAAATAACATTTTCTAAAAAATACTCACAAATACTCATGGATACTTTTTTTTTCAGATTTCAATTTGAAGTTGAAATTTAATTTTTTTTTAAATTTGGATTATTTTAAAAATTTCACCCCAAATCACTCACAACTCACAAAAATTCAAAAATACTTACAGACATTCATGTTAAAATACAACTTCAATTTCAAAATATAATTTTCTACTTGAAAACAAAATCTTCTCCTCTTCTTCTTCTAACATGTCCTCCTCCTCCTTCTCCTTCTTCTTCTGATGAATCTGTTGTGCTGTCTTCTTTTGATGAACTTTCTTCTTTTGATGAGCTGTCTTCGATGAAAATACCTAGATAAAATTAAATACAAAATTTGAGAAAAATTAAAAATGATCTAGAATTGTTTCAAATAAAAAATAATCCTAGAAAACGTTGTTATGGCATGTGTATATAATGTTGTAAAAATTCGTATTCATGAAGTATATTAATAATACAGGATCAACAACAATCTTAAGGTAATTATTGATTATTATTTTTTAATCTGTATTCTTCTTGGAGACAAAACTTTGTGATTTTCTATTTAAAATTTAACAATGTAAGATTTTTTGGAGACAAACATCTTTTGATTTTCTACTTCTTTGGTTTGAAGAATATAAAATGTTGCCAAAGAAATCTAAATGTGCATTTGGTTCAAAGAGTATAGAAGCTTGACTGATCTATTAATTATTAAGTGCGAATTAATATTTCAACTTTACGAATATAAAAATTTCATGAAATATTAAAGTTCATACTTGTAGAACAATTTGAATAATGTAGAAATTTCATCGTTATTGTTGTGAAAAGTTTGCAATTTTATTTATTGCTTAATGACTCAGTTTATCAATTTTTAAAGTAAAAATAAATAACTATTGAAAATGCTACTAATTCTGTTGCAGCGCCAAATCGAACTGTTGTGCCACTAGTGGGGAAATCAGAAAAATTTTCTAGAGTCACCGTCAAAGAGTTTTTTTCTGGCTCTCCACTCTTAGTATGCAGAAATTTACAAACGAAGACTCTCCGGTTCTTGCCGCCCATATGCCAGACAAAAATAAAACTTTTTATTTTGAGGCATGAAATAGGCGGACTTCCTATGAAAGGGGTACATCCTAAATGATTTGGAGGATGATCTACACACCATCTATAGTGCATTGAATACTTCAAAATTTGTTATTACCAACAATAGATATAAAAGAAACAATACAATAAAATTTAAGTAACAATCAAAATGTACCTTTAATGATAAATCTTTTGATGTCATTCAACTTTGCATCAATTAGGATTGATGATCAATGGTTACATTATTGGAGGTTGTCTTGTTGACAGAAGCTAATGTTGGACGTAAGTAGCACATGGGACGATTACCAAATTGTCCACCCAACAATTGAACTTTTTTGTACCCATTAATCTTAGCATCATACTCGTACATATGATATTTTGTAACGGAATCTTCCACCACAAAAAGCACCTCTTTGATATCTATCAATATTGGGAAACCTATAATAGTGTTCCATGGGCTCAAAACAAAATTGTCCAAAATGTTGGAAACTATCCAATTGTTGCTTGCATCATTACAAGTAGAAATGACTATGGACTTTTTGAAGATGGATACAAGGGTGAGTAAACCTTTTGCCACCCCTAGACATATATCGTGACCATAGAAGATTTTACCAAAGTTGAGGTAAAAACGATCAATAATCTGAGGACGGTCAATTAGTATAACCTCTTCTCTTTTTGTATCAAAAGCCAGTATGCTGCTATTACTTCTGAGCCAAAATAGAAAATTGTACCAGTAAATTGTTGCATAATAGCAGGATAAAGAGATGGAAGTATTTCCTCTTAGTTTGGTTTCATACCATATGTCGTGTTTCTCTGATGAAACTACATGAAATCTGTAGAACCCATTGCAATTTTTAACCATCTTTCTGATGGTTACCAATTTATATTGATCCGAACTAGGATAATCAAGAGCTAGACCTCTATAACCAATGGTTTATTGTATTTTTAATCCAGTAACAGGAGAACACCAGTTGATAACATACCCAGAGTCAACAAATGTGATTGGTTATATAGGTCTAGCTGTTGATTACCCTAGGTTGGATCAATATAAATTGGTAACCATCAGAAAGATGGTCGAAAATTTCAACGGTTTCTACAGATTTCATGTACTTTCATTAGAGAGACCCAGAATATGGTGTGAAGCCAAACTAAGATCCAATACTTCCATCTCTTTATCCTTCTATTGTGCATCGGTTTACTGGCACAATTTTCTATTTTGGCTCAGAAGTGATAGCAACATTCTGGCTTTTGATACAAAGAGAGAAGAGGCTATACTAATTGACCGTCCTCAGTTTATTGATCATTTTGACCTCAACTTTGGTAAAATCTTCTATGGTCACGATTCATGGCTAGGGGTGGCAAAAGGTTTACTCACCCTTGTATCCATCTTCAAAAAGTCCATAGTCATTTCTACTTGTAATGATGCAAGCAACAATTGGATAGTTTCCAACATTTTGGACAATTTTGTTTTGAGCCCATGGAACACTATTATAGGTTTCCCAATCTTGATAGATATCAAAGATGTGCTTTTTGCGGTGGAAGCTTCCGTTACAAAATATCATGTGTACAAGTATGATGCTAAGATTAATGGGTACAAAAAAGTTTAATTGTTGGGTGGACAATTTGGTAATCGTCCCATATGTTGCTTCCATCCAACATTAGCGTCTGTCCACAAGACAACCTCCAATAATGTAACCATTGATTATCAGTCCTATATTGATGCAAAGTTGAATGACATCAGAAGATTTATCATCAAAGGTACATTTTGATTGTTACTTAAATTTTATTGTATTGTTTCTTTTAAATATATATATATTGTTGGTAATAACAAATTTTGAAGTATTCAACACACTATAGATGTTGTATAGATTATCCTTCAAAGCATTTAGGATGTACCCCTTTCATAGGAAGTCTACCTATTTCCATGCCTCAACAATCATGAATTTTTTTTGTCTGGCATATAGGAGGCAAGAACTGGAGAGTCTTCATTTGTAAATTTCTGCATACTAAGAGTGGAGAGCCAGAAAAAAACTCTTTGAAGTTGACTCTAGAAATTTTTTCTGATTTCTCCACCAGTGGCACAAGAGTTCGATTTGGCACTACAACAAAAATAGTGGCATTTTCAATAGTTATTTATTTTTACTTTCAAAATTGACAAACTGAGTCATTAAGCAATAAATAAAATTGCAAACTTATCACAACAATAACGATGAAATTTCTACATTATTTGAATTGTTCTACAAGTATGTACTTTAATATCTCATGATGTTTTTCCAAATGCTCATTTAGATTTTTTTCGCAACATTTTATATTCTTCAAACCAAAGAAGTAGAAAATCAAAAGATTTTTATCTCCAAAAAAACTTACATTGTTAAATTTTAAATAGAAAACCACAAAGTTTTGTCTCCAAGCAGAATATAGATTAAAAAAATAATAAACAATAATTACCTTTAGATTGTTGTTGAACTTGTATTATTAAAATACTTCATGAATATAAATATTTACAATGTTATATACACATTTCATAGCAACGCTTTCTAGGATTATTTTTTACTTAAAACAATTCTAGATCATTTTAAATTTTTCTAAAATTTTGTATATAATTTTATCTAGGTATTTCCATCGAAGACTGCTCATCAGAAGAAGAAAGTTCATCATCATCATCAGAAGAAGACGAGGAAGAGGAGGATGAGGAGTAGAACATGTTAGAAGAAAAAGAGGAGAAGAATTTGTTTTCACGTTGAAAATTAGATTTAGAAATTGAAGTTGTATATAAACATGAATGTTTGTAACTATTTTTGAATTTGTGAGTGATTTGGAGTGAAATTTATGGAAATAATCAAAAAAATTTAAAAAAATTGAAGTCAACTTCAAATTGAATTCTGAAAAAAAAAATTATCCATGAGTGTTTGTGAGTATTTTTTAGAAAATGTTATTTCAGGGAGACATGGTTGAGGTGAACAAGAAATGTTTGTGAGTGAAGTCAATGACAACGCTTTGGGATAAGAAAAAAGATGACCATTATTTACCAAGTAAATTTGGACATTCTCTTTGCGAGGTGTTCTTGTGCGGGATGATATTTGTGGGGTTTTGAAAGGTGTAAATGAAAAATAAATTCCTATGACTTTAATGAAGAGAAATTTGTAACTTTTCTAAAGAGTTGCAACTTTTTCAAAAGGTTGTGATTTTTCAAAAAGGTTGTGAGTTTTTCAAAGGTTTGTGACCTTTCCAATAAGGCACAATAAGTATTTGTTCACACTACCCTTTGTTGTTTACAAATAGAGGAGTTTCTCCTTTTTCTTTCAACAACAAAGTTTCTAAAATTCTTCTTATTTTGTACAAATAAATTCTAGTATACTAGACTATTTTTGAGTGGTTCTCTGATATAGTGATTTTAGGTACCAATACACCGATGAGTAAGATCATTCTATCCTGTGAGGATATGTTTCATCAACATCGGGTACTTGAGGGGAATAACTTTCATAAGGACACACTATGTATTGTATTACGACCCAAAATTGGATCGCGGCTATAAAAAGTAAATCTAAAGCAAAAGCAACACAACACATACCATGAAATCGTAAGACCTAGAGTCATGAGTATAAGAGCATCTAAAGTAGTACGAATAAGTAAATACAACATTGTCTGATAATGTAGAAAGCAACAAAAGAAGTCTCAATATGGCGACTCGAAGTCTGAGCCTCACCGCTAAAACCTGGGATTGATGGAAGAAGACTCTGGTAGAATATGATCAACTACCCTGTAAGGGCCCCTGCACTCGATCTACAGGGAGGAAACAAAGTAGGGATGAGTACACCGAATTGTATCCAGTAGGTTTGACCGATTGGATAGGAGAAATTGAATAAGCAATGTAATAACAAAGAATCCTATCGCCTACAATGAAGGGTTAGTACACAATATATATAAATATAAGAGAAGAATAAGATATCAATCAACAACAACAACATACCTAGTGAAATCCTACAAGTGGGGTCTAGGGAGGGTAGAATGTACGCAAACCTTACCACTACCTCAAAGGTAGAGAGGTTGTTTGTTGCAAGCCCGCATCTCAAAAACCCATAGGCAGAATAAACTAGATATGAAAAATGGGAAAGGAAAATAAAAGGAAATTGAAAGAACAACTAATAACGAAAAGTATGATAGTGTGTAAATACGATAAAAATCAACATATAAATAATGAATACTGACAACATAAGATATTAAAACACAATAATCCTACTATCCTACTACACCCCAAGTCTAGACATCAACCTAATCCTGCTAACCTATTAGCCTGCTACTCTAATTCACGATCTCCATTCCTTTCTATCTAAGGTCATGTCCTCGGTGAGATCATGTTTTGCCATATCTTTTCTGATCACCTCCCCCCAATACTTCTTCATTCTACCTCTACTCCTTTGTGTAACTCCTAAATCCAACGTCTTGCACCTCCTAACAGGAACATCGGTGCTTCTTCTCCGCACGTTTCCAAACCATCCCAGTCTTACTTCCATTATCTTATCCTCCACAGGGGCCACCTTTAGTTTCTCCCAAATAGTCTCACTCCTAATCTTATCACTCCTAGTATGACCACACATCCATCACAAAATCCTCATCTCTACGACTTGTATCTTCTAAACATGTGAGTTTTTGATCGGATAACACTTCACCCCATACACCAAAGACTGTCTAACCACCATCCTATAAAACTTACCTTTTAGTTTAGATGGTATCTTCTTATCACATAATACTTTGGAGGGAAGCCTCAATTTTGTCCATGCTGCCCCAATACGATGTGTCACATCATCTTCGATATTGACACTACTTTGGATGATAGACCCAAGATATTTAAACTTTTTTCTGTTGAAAAAAAGTTTACTGGCAAGCCTCATATCAATGTCTACTTCATCCCTCACAAGACTTAATTTTCTCTCCAAGTATTCTATTTTGGTCCTACTCAGTTTGAACCTTTTAGATTCCAAAGTGTGTCTCCAAACCACTAATTTATCATTAACTTTAGTCTGAGTCTCAACAATCAGTACTATGCCATCTGCAAATAGCATGCATCATGGAACCTCCTCTTGAATGAATCGTGTTAACTCAAGCATATCTAAGGCAAACAGACAAAGGCTCAACACAGATCCTTGATGAAATCCTATCTCAATAGGAAAATACTCTGAGTCTCTTCCTACTGTTCTTACCCTAGTTTTGGCTCTGTCATACATGTCCTTTATCACCCTAATATATACCATTGGAACACCTTTCACCTTTAGACATCTCCATAGGACATCCCTTGGAACCTTATCATAGGCCTTCTCGAGATCAATGAACACCATATCGAGGTCCTTCTTTCATTCCCTATATTTCTCCACTAATCTCCGAACAAGATGAATTGCTTTAATAGTTGATCGCCCTAGCATAAATCCAAACTAATTCTTGAAAATAGACACTTCGTTTCTCACTCTCATCTCCACCACTCTCTCCCAGACCTTCATTGTGTGGCTTAACAACTTGATACCCTTATAATTGTTACAATTTTGAATATCACTCTTGTTCTTGTACAATGGAACCATTGTACTCTTCCTCCATTCATCAGGCATCTTGGTAGTCTTCATAATAGTATTGAATAGTCTAGTCAACCACTTTATGCTATCCTTGATCATGTTCTTCCAAAAATCTACCGAAATCCCATCGGGCCCAATTGCCCTCCCTCTTTTCATCCTACTAATAACACATCTAACCTCCTCAACTCTGAACCGCTTGTAATAACAAAATAAGATATCAATGGCAGTCAAAAATGCAATACATATATAATGTATGAATGCAATGCATGGAGTGGAATCACGACGAACTCTGGCACCGGTGTATATATCTACCGAGCTAAATCTACCAGGTAGAACCCATGGGGGTATCAACAGAGCATATACTAATAACTATCAAGTGTCACAAAGGTTGTTGGCACCGATGACACCTCGGCTGACGCTGGTGCCGGTAAATAGATCTCTAGTATCACGACTGACGTTGGCGCCAATAATACCATGATGGACGTTGGCATCGATAAATAGATCTCTCAAGTATCATAATTGTCTCAGGAGCCAATGAAGTATGAGATGAATGCATGTCAATGCAACAATAATCCAGATATATAGTAATAATATAATAAGAATACTAAAAAATAACCTTCATAAAGTCGGGAAAGTTAATATCAAGAATCATAACTAGTACCACAGATCATTAATGTCTCTCAGATCATCATGATCTCATCAATAACAAAGTATACCGAAGATACCGGATTTCACAAGTCCCAAAATATGCACATGATTCCCAAAAGTATCTCAATTACCA
Source organism: Solanum aculeatissimum (assembly GCA_038996855.1). NCBI lineage: Eukaryota > Viridiplantae > Streptophyta > Magnoliopsida > Solanales > Solanaceae > Solanum > Solanum aculeatissimum. The sequence goes on along the minus strand of JBCEWC010007221.1, from coordinate 4,646 downwards.
TAAAATTACCACAAAACTTTAAATTATCAATACAAGGAAAAGGATATTTGTTCTTGATGATCACTTTGTTAAGTTGACAATAATTAATACACATACGCATAGTGTCATCCTTCTTCTTCACAAACAAAACAGGAGCACCCCCAGGAGATACACTCGGTTGAATGAAGCCTTTCTTCAACAAATCCTTTAACTACTCCTTCAACTCTGTTGGAGCCCTCTGATAGGTGGCAATAGAAATGGGCTTAGTGCTTGGTTCAACATCAATCGTAAAGTCAATATCACGATCTGGAGGAACACCTAGCAAATCAGTCGAAAATACATCCATAAACTCTCTAACAACCCTTGTAGTCCCCAAAGATGGTGACTCCTGAGAAAAAGCCCAAACATAAGCCAAATATGGCAAGCATCCCTTATTCATCAATCTATAGACATGCATATAAGAAATCACCCCTTTGGGGTAAGAACAGGAAGCGTAGTCCATATGAACAGAGTTAAATTCGGATAAGATAAAGTATTGTCTATATATGAAAATCAAGAATAGCATGATGAGGCGATAACTAATCCATACCCAATATCACATTGAAATCAACCATATCTAGTCTGCAATAGTGTCTCTCCCCGAGAAGGTCACAAGACAACCTTAATACACTTGATTCACCACTAAAAACTCACCTACCGGGGTAGATACACAAATAGGCTCAGCAAGAGGCTCACACATAATATCAACATTCGAGGCAAACTAAGTTGACACATATGAATAAGTAGAGCCTGGATCAAATAAAACTAAAGCAAGACAGTGGCACACAAGAACCATACCTATGATAACTGCATTAGAGGCCTCTGCCCGGCTCGATTCGGGACAGCATAACACACTTTACGACCCCACTAATATGTGTGCCTCCATGGGCTCTACCTTTCACTATGCCTTGACCTCCTCTAGTACTACTTCTCATGCACTGAAAGGTGCTTTTGGCTGCTGGTCTTGGGGCTGGATGAGCTCGGTGAGACCCAAAGGTCTGGGCAGAAGGTGCATGATGCAAACAATATCTGGCCAAATACCCAATCTCATCACAACAATACTAAGCCCTAGTCTCTTTTCCCTAAGATGGCTTCCCTGAAAAGCCATCATGTCTGGCTGTAACAGAAGAGCTATCACGGCCTATCTGAATAGGCCTAGACCTATCAACACTATCAACATTGGGGATAGCTGCATAGACTGCCCTGTCCTAATGACCTTGTGTCTGAAACTCTCTATCTTATAGAAGGGGTCCATTAAAGTGACCGTGCCGATGGAATCTCTTCCCGCCACCCTGTCTATCATGCCTAATGTGTTTAATCATACGGACGTGATCCACCACACTCTAGAAAATGCCATCCGCTAGAACCAAAGATGTTGTGACCTCTTAGAGATACCCCCACAAATCCCTTGGCGAAGCGTCGAATCCTCTCGAACTCTATAGGGATACTAGACAATGTATATCTGGATAATGCATTGAATCTGGCCTCATAGTCCAATACTGATATAGAACCCTATTGAAGTCTCTCAAACTCATCCTGGCAACTGACTCAAAGGCTATATGCCACGAAACTTTCTAGGAACACTTCAGTAAACTTCTCCTAGGTCATAACTGGAGATCCAATAGGTCTAGAATCCAAAATTTACCTTCAACTTTCCTTGGCTAGGACAGTGAACCGATAAGAGATATAAGAAACTCCATGTGACTCAAGGATGGCCAAATTACACAATTGGTCCTGACACTCCAACAAGAAATCATAGTCCACATCATCGAGCATACCATTAAATATATGGGGAGGAACCCAAACAAACCTCTCAAAATGGTTCTGTTCGGCAGTGGATATAGCAGGACTAGTAGAAAATGGTGACCCCATAAATCTAGGTGGTTCAATAGACAACCCCTGAAGCTGCGAACCAAAACTCGACTAAGATGTCAGAGGCAGAATAATAGAGGCAATAGGAGGATCCGCTGGGACTGAAGAAGGAGCAACATGAATCATAGCCGAACCAGTTGAAGCTGTAGAAGGGCCAATCGACACTGTAGAAGCCGGTGCATCAAGAATAACCAGAGCTGGAGGTGCTCCCTCAAGTCTATCCAATACCCATAGTAGTAGCTCCTGAACCGATGAAAGAATTTAGAGGTGAGGCTAGTGGAACAGGGTTGGTGGGTCCCTCTGACTCATACTTAGGCTCTGGAGATACTGATCTAGCCTGTCCTCTGGGAAAAGCTGCCCTCTAGCACATCCTCGACCTATGGCCCTACCATGAGCTTCGACCATGAGTGGGGGCCACATCAATTGGCTTAGGCTCTCCCACTGCCCGTCAGGCTCTAATAATCAACTTCTGCACAAAAGGAGTAGATTAGATACATTTCAAAATAGTTGATATGAAAAAATGCCAAAAGAGAAGCAAGACATAAAATTTTTCCTATCAAGTCCCCTGTAGCCTCCCGAAGATAGGTATGGACGTCTATATACCAATCCACGAGACTCTACTAGACACCCTACTCTTGACTAACGAGCCCAACGAATCTAGAGCTCTGATACCAAACTTGTCATGACAAAAGCAGATCGTGGCTAGAAAAAAGTAAATCTAAAGCAAAAGCAACATAATACATACTATGAAATCCCAAAACCTAGAGTCATGAGTACAAGAACATCTAAAGTGGTACGAATAAGTAAATATCACATTGTCTGATAATGTAAGTTACAAAGTCTTAAATAGAAAGCAACAAAAGAAGTCTCAATAGATCCACGACGACTCGAAGTCTGAGCCTCACTGCTAATATTTGAGATAGATGGAAAACACGCAGCTAGAAAAAGATCAACTACCTTGTAGAGGTCTCTGTGCTCGATCTACAGGGAGGAAACAAAGTAGGGGTGAGTACACCGAAATGTACCTAGTATGTTCAATCAACGGAGTAGGAGAAATCAAATACGCAATGTAATACCGAAGAACCATATCACCTAGAATGAAGGGTTAGTACTTAATATATATAAATATAAGAACAAAATAAGATATCAATGGTAGTCAAAGATGCAATACATATGTAATGTATGAATGTATCGCATGGATTAGAATCACGATAGACTCTAGAGCCGGTGTATATATATACTAAGTTGAAGATACCAGGTAGAACCCATGGGGGTCTCATCAGACCAAATACCATTATCTCTCAAGTGTCACAACGGTCGCTGGCACCGATGACACCTCGACCGACGCTGGTGCTGATCCATAGATCTCTAGTATCACGATGAATGCCGGTGCCGATGATACCTAGGTGAATGCTCACGCCAGTAAATGGATCTCTCAAATATCACAACTGTCTCAGGAGATAATGTAGTATGAAATGAATGCAATACAATGCCACAATATCAAGATATATAGCAACAATGAAATAAGAATTCTAAAAATAACCTTCATAAAGTCAGGAAATATAATATCAAGAATCACAACTAGTACCACAGATCATCATTGTGTCTCAAATCATGATGATCTCATCAATAACCAAGTATACCAAAGATATCGAACTTCACAAGTCCCAAAATATGCACATGATACCCAAAAGTGTCTCAATTGCCACAAAACTTCCCAAATGATATCACAAGTCTCATACTATCACAATAACAACCAAAATATCCCAAATCTCAAGAATACATCTCAATTTAGCAATAAAGTCACAATTCACTCCAATTCCAACATAATCAATATCGCAATTTCATCAAAACTCTACCATATCAATCCAATACCTCACGAAATAACCTAAATCGTACAATTATCACATAAGCATATCTAATGACTCAAATCTAGTCCCAAAAGGTTAGACGAACCTACCTTGATGCTTAAATTGCACTCGAACCAAGATTTAGATCAACCCAAGCATAAAATAGATCTCTAAGTCAATCAATCACTATCAAAAATAGATACTACACATCAAGGGGTGAATTTTGATACCTATATTGGCACGAATTAGGATTAGGGGCAAAATGGTCAATATTAGGGCTAAAATTTAAAGTTTTCAAATCTAAAAATTGACCAAAAATTATGATTCTATGCAAGAATAGGTACTCGTGGGTGAAAATCCCACTAAAATTAAGCTCATATCAAGGGAGAAAACATCAATTAAAGATTCCAAATCATAGAAATAAATCTCCAATTTTTTATATTCAAAATCATGAAATTCAATACCAAATCAAGATAAAAGTCAAGGAAATTAATTAATTTGATGAAAGAAACACTTATCCAAGAGTTTTCCAAAAAAAGCTTCGTCAAAAATTACCTCAAGGAGATTAAAATATTGAAAATGAAGTAAAAATAGATTTTCTCGAAATTAACAACTGTATAGACGAAAATGTACTCCACAAACGTAAAGCACAAGAGAAAAAGACCTCTGTAATGTGGGGCTGAGGCCCATGAATACAGAGATCCAGTCCAAGAATATGGAGAAGGGAAGGGCAATACCTCTGCTAACACAAAGCACAAGGCGCGAATGCGAAGAAGAGTGCATAGCTGCACTAGATCAGATTTTTTAGCAGAAAATTCCAACTCAGAACACTACAAGAAAAATGACCTTTAACGAAGGGACATTTGGTTGTTAAAAGTCCAAATCCGGTCGCTAAAGGTCATTAAC
>JBCEWC010007220.1:0-21739 GCA_038996855.1 Solanum aculeatissimum | reverse complement strand
TTGCAGTCCATCAGTGTCGTTTGCTCATCAGGGAAATCTTCAAAGCAGATTTCACATGTATATTCAGTCGAGGGGTCAGAGGAAGGATTCTGAACTTTCTCTTCTAGTGTTATACCAGCTTCTGCATACAATTTTTCTTTCCCTCGTTCAACTAAAATTGCAAAGACCTTATCGACATCCCATTGATAATGAATAAGCAAGGTTCGTGCATGGTGTTCCTTCAGAGAAAGCAAGTTTACTACTCTCTGTAAATCTTCTTTCTACAAATTTTATAGAAATGCTTCACATCTCTGACACTAGTAAAAAAAAAACTGAAAACAAAGAAATCGGGACAAAGATGTGCCAACCTGTGCTGCTAAAAGGGACTCTTTCCTTATTACCTGCAAAATCCAAAAACGGAGGACAAATATCACATTTAAGACACAGTACAACACACAACTCTCAGCACATTAAATACCGAAAGTCATATAATTGAAAGTCCAATTTCCTCAATTAGTACTTGCATCCAAGACTGTCCATGCCATCATATAAGTGTTTTTTGTGAAGTGTAACAGAACTCCCCTTATTTCTGTGACTAATTTAGAGGGAGTCAATGCTATTTTACCAGAAGTTCATAATATATCCACAAGTAACAAATCAGATAACCTTGAACATACTAGTAGTTCTTAATCATTCATCAGAGAAACAACAAAAACAATCCAAATTAGTTGGCATCACCTATATGAATCTTTGATTTTTTGTTTGGCGAAATCAGAAATTTTGTTAAGGGTGTCCAAAATTTAGTATATATGTATGAAAAATAATTTTTGACTGACATAATATAATTTTTCAACGAAGGGTGTCTGATTGGCCACTCTGGGGTTTATGTAGCTACGCCACTGTGGTTCAATATGCCTTCTTCTCCACTTGGATGCACGTAGGACAAATTATGAGTTCTTTCACGCAAGAGATTCACTCCATATTCCAATGAGATATAAATTACCAAACAAACTTAAGAAAAACTCACTTAATAGTGTAAACCTACCGTACAACTTGATCAGCAACAAAGCAACTTCCTTTGTCCCAATTTATGTGAAGTTGTTTGATTGCTTACGGAGTTAAAGAGTTGAAAAAAGACCTTTGAAGCGTGTGGAGTCAGAGAAAATTTTAAGCTATAAATCATTTTATTAATAGTAAAATACGAAATTTGAAGTTAAATTATTTCTCCCTCTGTTTCAATTTGTTTGTGTGGTTTTTGACTTGACTTTGAGTTTAAGAAAAGTAAAGAAGATTTTTGAATCTTGTCTTTTTAAACTAAAAACATATAGAATATTCCAAAATGCCTTTTAATCTTGTGATCTTAATCACAAGGACTTGACTCTTAATCAACAAATTTTACACAAGTACTATCACTGAGGCTTTTACTCCTAAGCATAAGTTAAAAGGGAAAAAGAATAGAAGAGAAATGATTTTCACTATACCTTGCATGAAGGAGCTTTGCCATAGGACAAATCATCATAAGATTCAGGTTCTGGGTCACGGTCACAATCATCCTCGCACTCATCATTACAGTATTCTTCATCACTGCGGCCATACATATCATCAATTGCCATATTTATTTTAACCCCCAAAAAGGCAAAGTTGCAGAAAAATGGAAACTTGGAAACAAATTTAGAAGGGAATTTTGCTTCTTTTTTTTTTTATTTCATCACCGATGGAAATGTTGGTGACGAATTTTCGGAGGGGAAGCAAGTAATCCATCCAACTAGAAACAATCTTTATTCTTTCTTTCATTTTTCATTTTTTTTTTTATTCTTAAGATTGCTCCAAAAAGAAAAAAAGCAAAGTGACTTTGATTGTTGTGATATTCTTGGCCTTATATAAGTTTCTTTGTTTAGTGGAACTCCTTAGTCATTGGTTAACCATAAAAAAATAATTAAATTCGAGTGAAAGTGGACTGTAAATAGTGTGGAGGATAAAGAAAGTAGAAGAAAAGGCGCTTAACCATTTAACTCAACAACTAATTCTTGCCTTTTTATTATGGATTTAATTTTTTATTGTGATTGGATTTCTTTTGGGTGTTAAAGAGAGAAGTGTTAATCATATACTGGAAAGCTATTAATTTTGTTATTATTATTGTTATTGTGGTGACATGGAAGTTTGGGAAGTAAAAATTTGAGTTGGAACCTTGCCTTACTCAACTTCTTTTGGCTTTTCTTCTCGGAAGTAAAAACTTGAGTTGGAACCTTGCCTTCCTCAACTTCTTTTGGTTTTTCTTCTCAAAAAATTTGTAGAAAGTAGCACTACTTTTGCCTTAAATTGCGGCCGACATGGATTTGGACTGAAAGCATTCATCTCGTGATGTAGGTTAGATAGTTGGCAAACCTTTACACGTCACCAGAGACGTGAGACAGTAGATGAAGTTAATTAGAGATCTCAGTTTTAAATTCTGGATATGAAAAAAAATTCTTGATAAAAAATGCTTCCCCCGAATGGACCTTACCTAGCTCGAACACATATTAATCGGACTCCAATACAGATTGTTGTTGTTGTGGGAAGGTAGAAACTTGCCAAAAACACAAAGAAGAGAGAAAAGATTCTAAGGTCAAGTAAAAGGAAAGTACAAGTTTTGTTGTGTAGATACTACTAAGATGGAAACTTGTATCTAACTAATATCCACTAGTGTTTTAACATATTTGAAATGATAATAGCACTTTATGGACCCATTTCATTCCAGGATTTAAAACTTAACAGGCACAAAAGAATCTCCAGAATTATATTAAACTGTCCCAGTGTACGTTTACCATGTGAATTGAAACTTAGCCCAGTTACAAGAAACTAAATTACAGTGTATTTAGAGAAAGCAGAGAATAGAGGCTGAATCCAATTAGCATACCCTTAAGAAAATTTCAGTTGTTAGCTGAACGAGAAAAACTAATCTTTAGCTGCCTTAGACGAAACCACCAAAAGGATTGATAATGAAAGGTGAAAAGTCATATTAGCTTTTTACAGATGCAAGGTCTTTTTACTCCTACCTGTGTTTCCAAGAAATGCAACCCTTGACATGTTCTGGCTGACAAAGGTAACAGATTTTTTATAGCTGCAGTATCAACCAGTTCCATCTGGCTACTTGACGAGCATATTCTTTTTGGTACAAGTACGAGTGTAGTCTCTTTCTCGAAAGAAAGAAGCAAGATTATTTAAAACACAAGGAAGAGTACATTTATAAATACCTTCGCATTGAAACATGCTTTCACTTGGAGAATTTAATTATCTCTATTTAGGGTACTCTCCAAAGCAAGTATACACATTTCGTGTACACAATCAAAACAAATATTTAGTATTCTATTGACCAAAACAATTCTGTAGTGTTCAATTCGTTGGAAACATATTTAATTATCAGACAGTCGTAATCAAAACAACTTTTTCGTGTTCTACATGATCAATATCCAATTACCAACAATCTGTCCTCTTTTCTGTTGAGGTCTATTCTGCCAAGGTGCTCAAATTGGATCAATGATCCATTTCTAGCTTTGGAAAGTTCAAGGGATATCGATTGGGAAAGGACGATTCTGAATGACATATTAAAGACCATAATTTTATCATTGTACTAATGCCTAACACATAATTCATCTAATTATAGATATAACAATACTTATCCAAAGACTACAGATATGCATATTTCAAGCAGTCTGTAAAATCCTAAACTCTTTCAAAGAGGTGTAATGGAATAATACAAGCAATGTGCACATTCTGCATAAACTGATATCATAACAACAAAAAACAATTAGGCACTTAGATAATGTTGATCATATTGCAAAAATTTCTGAAGGAAAAAGAAACTCACGTTCTCTAACTCCATGGACAACATGAGTCACTGGAGTCGATTCAAGTTCGTCAGCGGTTTCTTCACAATAACCTTATCAGGTTTATTTCCAGTCACCGGATTCGAACTTTTAACAACCGAACTAGGTCTTCTTCCAATTCGAGAGGCTTCAAAGAAGAGAAGACCTGCGGCAAGTAAGAATAGAAGAACAGGCCACCACCTGAGGAGCTTTTTCAGAACAATATGAGAGAAACCGGTTTTGCCTCTGAGGGCGATTTTCTTTCTCTTCCTTCGTGCTCGTGCCCTAAGCTTGTTGGCAAATTCGTCGGGCTCGTCGTCGGAGACATTAATTGAGACACTATTGCTTAACATCGACGACGACTACATTGAACGGCGGCGACTAGACGGAGATTTAGCAGTGCAGCCGAAACGACGTCGTTCGGCAGCTTTCCGTGTGATCCTTTGATCAGATTATTTTTTGATCAATTTTAGTTAACATGCCAAAATAGTTATGCTTCAGCTAATTACATTTTATAAATATAATTATGGTTCACTGTTCCTATAATTTGACTATATCAAAAATCGCTCAAAAAATTAATTTCAATTCCTGCAAAAGTATATAAAATGTGTAAGAAATTCAAATAATTTTATTTTCGTCGTTAGGTATTAATTTTATTGAATTGTATATTACTAAAATTAATGATGTGATTTGAATTTTTATGTATCGGAGTTCGAATTTTCAATGATAAACTCTTTCTTTTTTTTTTTTGTTTAAATCGATGAAGAGCAATTACTTATGTATAATAATAATAATGTTTATATGTAATCATATATGTTTTTCAGATTGCTTATTGTATAGTTTGATATCTCATTTAATTTTGTATTCACTGTAATATGTAAAAATTTATACATTTCAGTTAAAACGAATTGATTGTAATAAAAAAATTGTATTTTTATGTATCAATTTGTTTGTTGATTTTGTGTCAATTGAATTTCTAGAATTTTACAAGAGACAATTTAATGGGTATAAATTATCTAATTATATTTGTATTTGTATAAATGAATTTGTTTGTTGAGTTTATAGCAAATTGATTTGTAGAAAGCTAGTGAAAATTACTATAGATTCATTGTTGGTATATTTAATTTTGTTTTGTATATGTTGAATTGAATATTGAGTTCACAAGCAATCTAATTAGAGGTTACATAATTATATTTTTTTATTTGTATTTATGAATAATTGTATAGGTATTGATCTAATTCTAGGTTGTATAATTATATTTATATTTGCATTTATAATTAATTGTATTTTTTTGAACAATTAATTTATTTATATAACATCCATTATATTAATATTCATATATCACTATACGTGAAGGGTATTCTATTCTTTAAGGATAAATTCAGTTTCTTATATGTAAAAATTTGTCAACAAAACAACTTAACAAACTTATATAATAAAAAATGTATAAAATTTGAGAAATCATTAATATGTATAAATAATTGTATATACAGAGGTTATAGATAAAATTTATTTTTGTTCTTTTTTTAAAAAAAATGTGATTAGAAAGAGTGTTTTACCTTGGACATAGATCTTTTCGTTGTTGGTTCTCAAGGTTTTTTTATTCTCCAAAAAACTTATTTTGTGTAGATTTTTTATAAACTTAATTCTCATCGTCCCACATCGAAGCAAGCAAATAAGTCTACAGCGGAGGGGAGATACAAAATGCAAAGCTCACCTTCACTCAAAATCATACCTTTCTCGGCCTTTTGGCTAAGATCAAGTGTAGTATCTGTTCTTATCAGTTTAATATCTGATATGTGGACTATCAGTTCACACGATATTAACTCAATTTTTTAAGAGGGAAGGCCTATCAAAGTAGCTTGCTACTAGGGTGTTCATGCGTCGCCTAGGCGTTGCACTACAGCCCAGGCCTGGCGCACCCCACCAAATCTAGTTTAACTTTCACATGCACATTCTGAGTGAACACAGAATAGACAAGCTCATCGATGAAACCAGAAGAGATTATTATTTGTTATAAAATTTCTAACCTATTTTTACCGAAACTCACACAGAACCTAAGAAAAAAATATAATTGAATTGATTGGCCTGTGATGTTACATTATACAATACTAAAAGAACAAAAGACAAGATCCTGAACCTCAAATCTCTTCTTAGCACAAGCTACAAGAAGTAGAAGAAGCTGGATGCCATCAACCGGAACATCTTTCACAAAAACGACGCCATCCAAATGCATAAAGCTTGCAAAGTTTCACTCAGCAATCTGCAGTGCATGACATTTCAAGGAAATTCTTTAGATAAAACTGTATGGATTAAGGGAGTGCAACCTGCATTGTTTTCCATGCCTTGTGTTAAGACTTGAGATTGCTCTCTATAGTAAATTTTAGGTTCCATCGAATTTAAGATGCATTACAGAGTATATCTGCACCTACCTATAGTTCTGATGCTTTCTCAACACCTTTGGATCTATAACGAACTATCGTATGAGTTGCTTGCTGTAGAGGAACGAGCAAATCGTTGTCAATGCATCCGTACCTGAAAAAGCCAAATTGAGTAATGAGTTTTCACTTGAAAATACGGTATATACTTTGGTGCTGCTGCAAATTAGATGTAATTTACACTCACAAGTTTTTGCAAAGGTCATCAGTTACTGTGGAGAGAGTAATAATCTTCATTCTTGTCTCAACAAGCTTATCCTCATCATAGTTAGCAAACGGCTCTTCCAAGAACATTGAAAGTCTTTCGATATTTGTTTCAAGTTGCTGCTGTTGGTCCTCAAAAAGGTTCTGCTTTATTTCCCTTTCTTCTTTTGTTATTTCATTCGCAAACAGATCTCCAAAATAGTAGTATGCAAATGGATAGGAACAGGCGACAACTCGCCTTGATAAGGCGAGTCTATGAAATCCACTAATTGCCCAGCTGAAATCTTTTAATTGGGAGAATTCCTTTGCTTCAAGGCTACGGACTTTATCAAGTATCTTTGGCTTCGATTCAGATGCTTCGATCTTCAATGACTGAATATGAGCCTTATAACGACGAAAATAGTGAGTAAGACGCCAATAGTCCTCTACAGAATCCTCACTTTTCAAATGGCTTGCTTTGTATCTGCCACAAGTATGACCTGCTATACTATTCCATGTGTGTTCAAGTCCAGTAGCTTCACCGCAGAGCCAACTACAAAGAACAAAACAAATCATTTGCAGAAATGTTAATATGATAAGCAACAATAAGAGGAAAGAGTGAAAGGTATAACAGAACAAAGAACCAACATAACATGAAAATATATAGGGGCAGAGCCAGTATTTTCATCAAGTGACCTTCAAGCCCTCCAGTCTAAAGAAAATGATGCCAATTAACAGTTACAAGATTGCCAGTAGTATATAGAAATGAAAATTGTACAGCTAGAACTGCATATTACAAGTACAAAAAGCTCTACTTCATAAGTCTTACCAAAATGGCTGTCCACATATGCACTGTACCAGGTTGCATCCTCCATCCTTCTCCACAATTTTATGACATTTTGGACAATGCTTGGTTTTCTCTGACAGCCAATTGACGGTGGGTGCTTCATTGTCGCACTTCTTCATCCAAAGGTCCCACATAATGCACGAACAAGGTGAGTGCAGTTCGCACAAGCAATTAAAACAGAATTGTTGACCACACGCACATTCAACCTCACAGTACTCGTCATCCTCAACACGAATTGCATTTCCACAATGAGGAACACTAGGGCACCATTTAACCCTCTTATTATCCTCGATATATGATTCAAGGATAAAACGATCAAACTTCTCCGCCAAATTAGGATCCTTTGCAGTGACTAGATCCCTAATCTTTCCTTCATCACAGATGGCTTTGCACTTCTGAGCCATGCATGTTACACGTCTACTCTTACCATCATTTATCTTTACTATGAAATACTCTGTCCAACCTAGGTAAGACAACGAGAAAAAACAACTTTTAGGCTACATCATCCGTAAATTGGAGTGACAAGACTAATAAAACTGAGAAGAAGAAAAATTCAATCAAAATGGATCAAGCTACTAAAATTTAAAAGACGAAAAAAGAAAGCAAAATCAGAGAGAAAGATAAGGGAAGGATGGAAGATGCTCACAATCATTGCAAAACCTATGATTGCAGTCCATCAGTGTCGTTTGCTCATCAGGGAAATCTTCAAAGCAGATTTCACATGTATATTCAGTCGAGGGGTCGGAGGAAGGATTCTGAACTTTCTCTTCTAGTGTTATACCAGCTTCTGCATACAATTTTTCTTTCCCTCGTTCAACAAAAATTGCAAAGACCTTATCGACATCCCATTGATAATGAATAAGCAAGGTTCGCGCATGATGTTCCTTCAGAGAAAGCATGTCTACTACTCTCTGTAAATCTTCTTTCTGCAAATTTTATAGAAATGCTTCACATCTCTGACACTAGAAAAAAAAAAGATTGAAAACGAAGAACTCGGGAATGTGCCAACCTGTGCTGCTAAAAGGGACTCTTTCCTTATTACCTGCAAAATCCAAAACCGGAGGACTAAATTATCACATTTAAAAGACACAATACAACACACAACTCTCAGCACATTAAATACCAAAAGTCATATAATTGAAAGTCCAGTTTGCTCTATCTTTTTCCTCTATTAATATTTGCATCCAAGACTCCATGCCATCATATAAGTGTTTTTTGTGAAGTGTAACAGAACTCACCTTATTTCTGTGACTAATTTTAACAGAAGTTCATAATATATCCACGTGCACAACATTTATATAATTCTCTATACAATTCGTAATATTTGTATATTTCACTATACAATTTGATTCGAATTACTCGGATAACCTTGAACATGGTAATAGTTCTTAATGATTCAACTGAGAAAACAACAAAAACAATCCAAACTAGTTGGATTGGCCACCTAGGCTATATGTGTCTACGCCACTGCAGGGTTTAATATGCCTTCTTCTCCATTTGGATGCATGTAGGACATATTATGAGTTCTTTAACACTAGAGGTTCACTCCATTTTCTAATGAGATACAAATTTCCTAAGCACAAGTTAAAAGGGAAAAGGAATAAAAAAGAAAAAATTTTCATTATACCCTGCATGAAGGAGCTTTGGCACAGGTCAAATCATCATCAGATTCAGGTTCTGGGTCACGATCACAATCATCCTCGTACTCATCATTATAGTATTCTTCATCACTGCTGCCATACATGTCATCAATTGCCATATTATTTTAACCCCCAAAAAGAAAATAAGGCAAAGCTGCAGAAAAATGGAAACTTGAAACAAATTTACAAGGGAATTTTGCTGCTTTTTTTTTTTTAAATTCGTCACCAATGGAAATGTTGGTGACGAATTTTTGGAGGGGAAGCAAGTAACCCCTCCGACTAGAAACTATCTCTGTTCTTTCTCTGTGTTTTTTTTTTTTTTTTGCTGTTCTTAAGGTTGTTCCAAAAAGAAAAAAAAGCAGATTGACTTTGATTGTTGTGATATTCTTGACCTTAAATAGTTTCTTTGTTTAGTGGAACTCCTTAGTCATTGGTTAACCATAAAAAAATAGAGTGATTAAATTAGAGTAAAGGTGGACCGTAAATAGTGTGAAGAATAAAGAAAGAAAGTAGAAGAAAAGGCGCTTAACCATTTAACTCAACAACTAATTTAAGGAGTGTTAATCATATATATTGGAAAACTGTTAATTTTATTTTTATTATTATTATTATTATTATTGTGGTGACGTGGAAGTTTGGGAAGTAAAAACTTCTAAGTAGGAAGAAGTTTTAACCTTGCCTTACTCAACTTTATTTGGTAAATCTTAATGATAGATCTCGATTTTAAATTGTGAATATAAAAAAGAATTCATCATAGAAAGAACTTCCCTGAATGAACCTAATCTAGCTCGAATCCATATTAATCGGACTGCAATACAGAATTGTTGTCGTTGTGGGAAGGTAACTGAACACAGTTTGTAATATTGGTAAAAGAAACTTACCAAAAACACAAAGAAGAGAGAAGATTCTAAGGTCAAGTAAAAAGAAAAAGTACAAGTTTTGTTGTGTAGATACTACTAAGATGGAAACTTGTATCTAACTAATATCCACTGGTGTTTAAGATATTTGAAAGGATAAAGGCACTTTCTGGACCCATTTCATTCCAGGCTTCAAAACTTAACAAGCACAAAAGAATCTCCAGAATTATATTAAACTGTTCCAGTGTACGTTTACCATGTGAATTGAAACTTAGGCCAGTTACAAGAAACTAAACTCAAACAATTCCTTCAACAGAACAAATTGTAATTCTGAGTCAGGACTGATACAAAATTTACAAGAAGCATTTGAATGATAAATCTGAAACGTTTTCCTGATCTTAAATGGTCAAATCAGATCGATACGCTCTTTCCCAATCTGGGTCAAAAAACCACCAAATCTGCAAAACAAAAGTAGAAAAAGGATTACAAACACAAATCTTGGTTTACGTTATTTATTTGCAACCATGATTTGAGGAATCCATAATGACCATAATGATTTTCATGGTGATCAATCAACTACGTATAAATAAACAAGAAAACCTCTTAATCAGAAGCAATCAAATTTGTAAAATTCTAGCATCATCTCTGGCCGACGCCTATGTAAATCCTCATTAACAATGTTTTGCTTAATCTATATTTTACTCACTACAGCAATAACGTATGATGATTTTACATACCTTTCTACCAAATGCCGCCACAGTGAGCGAGTACCAACCTAGAAAGAGAAAGCAAAGAACATGACAGTAAATTGCATTAGAAACTCTCATACATGTGTCCTTCAGTGGAATACCACACAGAGAGAAAGGGAAAAAATATTAGGAGTGTAACCTCAACGCTTGGAAAATTGTGGACGCTTGCGAGCCTTCTTGAGACCAGCTTTCTTCCGCTCCACAACTCTGGCATCTCTAGTTAACAGACCCTCTTCCCTCAATGGTTTTCTATGGTTCTCACTAACCCTTAGGAGTGCACGAGCAATGCCAAGGGAAATCGCTTGAGCTTGCCCAGAAAGACCACCTCCTTCCACCTTGACAAAAATATCATAGCTAGCCTCATATCCTAAAGTGGCCAATGGAGTTTTGACATATTGAATCCACAATGGATTTCCTTGAAGATATTCCTGCAAATCATGACACATGTTAGGTAATATAGTCAAAAGCAACAAAGCAATGAATAAAAAGAGAGCGTTAAAAAAGCAGGCAGGGTTAATCAGAATGTTGATGACTTGCTTCATCGGACCTCGAGTATACAAAATCAGAGAACTCAAATATTAAATGCCTATTTTAGTGGTTCCTTATCAAAAAATATTTTAACACTTCTATTCACATAGAAACATCAGAAAAGGTGCCAATTTCACACACCTTTTGGCTCCCTAGAGTTTCGAGTCTGCTAAACACAGGTTACTTCTTTATTTTAACTTAGCACATCCTACTTATATGATTTGATTATTCAACTACTGCAACGGAGAAGTTCTGTTCTTCTCATACTTCTGTTATGCATCAATGATCCAGAAAGATAGTTTATGCATTCATTTCCTAGAAAACTCAAAAGGTATCAGTTATGCTTCCTGCTTCTGTGTTCTACTTGCTTTTCAAGGCCAGATTTCCTTCTTTACAATCTCTATATATTATAACAGAATTGTCCCTCAATATATGGATTTCTTCAAACAGAACATCATGAACATGCAGTACTATAAGCCTTCCTAAAGCTTGCTATCTACACTGATTTAAAATGAACAATTCAGCAACCAGAAACTTCTAAATAAGACACATGAGAAGCACGATCAAACCAGGTAAACCAACTGACTACCTGTGTCATGTATGAAACTGAGCATTATATTACCTAATGCAGATGTTAGAGACCATTACCAACTTGAATAATCTTTTTATTTTCTTATCGTTTTTTCAAAATGACAGACAATTCTCACAAACATAGCTTCATGGCAAACTAGTTGGGATTGACTATATGAAGCTTCTGCAAGCATTTGGTTCTAATTGATCCATTCCATCAAATGCTAATCACTTTAGCAATTAAGGTACATTAGGTTTTATAGATTTCACACTTCAAATTCCAAAAAATCACAACTTCAAAAACTCAATTTTTCAAGTTTCAACTTCAAAATCTATGACCAAACGAAAGCTAATTCAAACACACAGAAATCTCAACTGTGACTACAAAAAATACTGGAAAACAATGTTATTACAAGACCTAATCTCATGGTGAGAAGAACAATGCAATCCTACTTTCTGCAATTGTAGTTGCCAATCTGAATAACCAATTTTTATAAAAGCAAAGCATACAGTAAGTGCAATTGAAGAAAGGTAGAGTGAGGTGTACACCTTAACATCACGATAATTGATGATGATTTTTCCGGAACCTTCCTGAAGGACAACACGAGCAATAGCGCTTTTACGTCTACCAGTTCCGAAAATAGGCTGTGCAGCGAAACCGCCAGGAAGTCTACTTTTCACGAGCTTCAAAAGGTCTTCTCTCGTTTCCAATTCCTCCGGCGCCGGTGCTTCGGTGACGGAAGCTGACACAGCGAGCGTCGGGATTTTGGAAGTGAGGGAAAAGGAGAATTTCTTTGAATGTGTGAGGGATAAGGCATAGGGTTTTTGAGAAATCTGAGAAGAGAATGAAAG
The DNA here is from genome assembly GCA_038996855.1 of Solanum aculeatissimum. NCBI lineage: Eukaryota > Viridiplantae > Streptophyta > Magnoliopsida > Solanales > Solanaceae > Solanum > Solanum aculeatissimum. Next base: position 9,251 of record JBCEWC010007220.1, on the reverse strand, counting down.
AGAGGAGAAGGATGAAGTGAGAGAAGCGACGGAAATCGCCATTTTCGACTCTGTATTTCTGTGAAGAGTTTGGGGAAGCAGAGTAGTGGATAATGTAAAGGAGATGGAGTAAAGTATTGTTTGGTTGAAGGAACTTACATAAGCCGAAATTACAAGACGGAAAATAAAACTCTCATCAATAACGTGAAAGTTGAGATATTTGGAGGTGAGTTACGTATCTAATTAATAATTAAACCTTGTAAAACTAATATCCATATAAAATAATATATAGATTCTCTAATTTCTTATAACTAATATCTTGCATTACTTACATAATTCTAACCAACTATCAAATCATCCTTAAGTACAAATAAATAAGTGTGTCCAAAAAAATTTATCTTATTTTAGTTCTATCTAAAGTAATAATTTTTCTCAAATTAGCTTTGTTTATTCAAGGTACATCTGAAGTATTTTTTAGCAATAATTAATCCCCTTAATACTAACGCCCACCCCTAAATATTTTTTCAGACTTTTCCACTACCAGAGCAAAAGGACAAGATATGCTTTCAACTACACATACAATAAATCCATGTACAAGAATGTAAGAAATCAATACTAAGAAGCATTAGTTCAACTACCTTCTCCAAGACAATAGTAAAACATGTTTGACAACAATTCCAACATAAGCACAAGACACAACAATGGGGTTTGGCATTATGGAAGAACAAGAAGGCTCTGTCGCCCTTTGAACTCATCTATGCATCGACTAGTATTGTTTGGAAATTTCAAGATTACAGATCATGTCGGTGCTTTCATTTAACATCAGTTTCATCAGACAGTCTAGCTCAGTTTCTGTACTAGATGCTAAACTAATATAGTCAAATTCCACAGAAAACACCACTAGATCTTACTGGACCTCAGGATCCCCAGCTTAGATATGCTATCAATTAAGGGTCAATGTAAACAACTTCAGCTTGTACCGAAGCTCTCCTGAAGCGAAGCAACTCTTTGAGCATCTCCCATGCACCGTCAACTGAAGCTGGCTTGACTGTCATCCTTTCAAGAACAGGTGAATTTGCAAGCAGAAAATTGATGAAATTCAGTTCTTGTTTAAGCCCAGATATACCAGCAATCTTAACATGCCGCAATTGATTGAACATACAATTCTGGTAATTCTCTTCCATAACATCGGCAACTGTTCTCGAAGTACTTTGTTCTTCTGTGCGTGCCTACAAAAAGACAAATGGCATGAAAGTACAGAACTTAAAGACACAATTTCAGCAGATGCTGTGAGAAGTTTACATGCTGCAAAATAGGTTGAGCACATGAAGATTATCCATGCAGTAAAGTATGTTGAAGCCAGTTTATGATTGGTACTAATGAAGTTCAAGTGATATTTGAAACTCACCAACATCTCAAGCTCTTGTAGGTTAGGGGAACTTCTGAGAAGGCAAAGTGCTGCCAGACACTCATCCAAATGGTTGAAATTAATGCGTATCGAAAGAAAACTAAGTTCATCACAAGGCGTAGGTAGTCTTCCTGGCACTTTACCATCAGCCAGATACTGCAGACATAACAATGATTAGCGTTTGTAATGAACATAATATGCAATTTAATACATTTACATTGACCCAGTTTCTCCATTTCAAGCACCCAATAAATAATGCAGGGAGATGAGCACGGCAAAGGAATCCACCAGAGAAATTTTACATGGTAGTTAAAAATAAAGAAGAGTAAGACTCTGTAAGGTTGAGCACAATATATATCATACAATAGGGGGAAATCTTTTCAAGAGAAAATCGTTCCTAACAATTTTCCAATGAATCTAAATGAAGCCAATGACAGTGGTAGAAAGTAGTGGCAAGATGTAATGATGGTGCATTTTGAAATAGTAGATAACAAAGGCTGATTACAATTGTTATCAAGTAAGGACTTGTGAGAACTAATGAGCAGTGAGTTGAAAATTCATAATAAACTATGACTTGCACCATAGGACACAAGCAATTTTCACATGGCAGTACTAAATGATTTGGCCCTAATGATATTGTGCACATCACAAAAGTAAACGATCCAGCTCAATACTTTAGATTGTCGAACAGCTTTTTATGCTTAAGTTTTACAGGAACAAATTCTTGGGAAGAGAAGTTGCCATCTATACCTTCAAGAAAAAGCTCTGTACTTCGAGCCGTTGAAGACGAGGCAAATGAGCAAAAAACTTCACCAAATTTCCAGCACTGCCTAAAGTAAGATTTTTGTCAAATCCAGGATTTACATACAACCCAATAGAAACGATGGCAAGATTGAATGTGTCCATAAAATTGATGTCTTCAAAGACGCCTCCAACGTCAAAGAAGAGGAGATTTGGTGCATGGATTTTAAGATCGGAGAAACCCTCAAAATTCATCAATGTAAGCCGCTCAAGTAAATGGCAGCTCGATACGAGATGCTCAAATGCATCCTGTTCCATAGTGATGTGCTGAAGATCGAGGCTTTTCAAGCTTTTAAAACCACTGAATGTGAGAGGAGGTTTTAGAAGACAATTAAAAAGTTCCAAGTGGATCAACTTTTGACAAAGATATATAGAAGAATGGAGTTTGTAGCGATGTCCTTTCCATATTTCAAGAACAAATTCCTTCACAGAACCCCTTGATAGAAAGAGAATCCATCTATCAATATCACAAACCCCTTGAAGATCCCGATGAGAAAGCTTGAACTTGTGTATGGGACCAGAATGAAGTAAGAGAACATGATCAACAATGTTTACTATCTTATTTTTTATGAAGGTTTGATCTTGGGATGAGATCAAAAGAGATTGATTGTCAAATACAAGGTTTGGAAGAGTAACCCATTTATGTCTCCATTTACTTGACAAGACACTTGTCCTCACAGCATCTCTAAGTGACAAATGAGACAAAATCTTGTCAACAATCTGTGCTGGTAAGTTGCTGATCTTGTCCAACTCAAGTTCTGTATTGCAAGGGAAGTTGGATGGTATACGTTGCTTCTGCATTGTAACCAAAAAAAAAAAAAAGACATTCATCCCCAAATGAGAAAAATTATGTATTTTTAGTTTATGACACACTTACTTGCATAAAAGAGTGCTTACAGAATTGCAAAGATGTTAATGTGACAACGCAAGAGATAGAAACAATCACTGTGGTTTACTGACCAAGAACGACATAATTCAGATAAGAGCAGTCAGAATTATATTTTTCTTTAAATGATGCTACTATAATTTGTGTTAAGAGAACAGTTACAGATATGTTGGCCAATATTTATGTAATTATGAGCAATGTCCAGGATTCAAGTAATCACTTATTTGGTAACGCTCAAGGGCCAGAATGGCCATTCAAACTCTTCTGAGAGGGGATTTCATCCACAAACACAGAGTTTAAGGATCGCTGATCGTTCACATCACCATTTAGCTTTTGCGATTATTTTTCCCATTGCACAATGTCATCATGCAATCAAGGTCGAGTGGTTGATGTTGACCACTAAAATTGTGCAAGAAAATACAGTTATTTAATTGAAAAAGAAAATGCAGTAATTTACTCTGTCAAGAACAGTAGCACATACATTGAAAACTAGGGAACCAATTATCATCAGAAAATGTAGAAAGAAGCACGTATCAGTGAAAACAATGAAAGAAAGCAAATGAAATGGTTCATTTTATCACATTACACAACTACCATGAAAGGAAGCATGTGACTTACCATAACACTCATTTTTTGGTAATGAGATCATAAAAGATGTCACGGCGCAGACAGGTCCAAATAAGACTCTTATTGAGGATTTTTGCTGGTCCACCTGATTCGCAGAAAAGAGGATAAATGTAACAATAAGCCACCAAGTAATAAAACTTCTTAGCATCCATAGACTAATAGAAGGCACTCCTCCTCTTTGCATATACATTCAATTGTACCTGTTTACTATTTTCCATAAGAACTGCTCATTCCTTCACCACCAAAATTGTAAGTCCTAAAAATGCAGCATAAGAATGTGTTAATATACTGAACTCACCCATCCACAGAAGCAAATACTTTAAATGTTGGTTTGAAAAGAGATGATTCAATTACAAACTTCATCAATTAGCTAATGTTTTCATTGCAGAGTTTTACAGTTGTTCAGATGACTTTTGAAAGAAGGTTTCTGAAAAATCCTTTCTTTAAAACCATGCGAAAAGAAAATGTGTTCGGATAGTTGGTTTTTGAAGATTTGTGAGTGGAGAACACCCTAAAGCCACTTGCTCAATAATAGCTTTTCTGAACATTCCAAAAGAAACACATTTTTAGAAAATTCCAAGATTTCAAAGAAACTTCCACAACAAACACCATAAAATAATTTTTATTTAATTGTAGTAGGTATTATACTCGTTCTTCTACTAATAGAGGCACAATATTCAAGTAAATCATTTGATTTTAACACTTCAATACTTCCAATCCCACTGTGCCACTCAATTGATCAACATTTATGGACAACCCCTAACATATATAACATATATCGCAATCAAAAGCTTTCGAGAGGCACTAAATCAGGTAAAATCTTAACCCCAATGGGTGTTTACACCAAGCCAATGAATGCAAGACATGTCTGAATATACACTTTTTAACTCTTAATCGCAGTTAAGTGATATGCATTTTCATTTTCATTTGCTAATTCTTAAGGTTAATCATTTACTTAGGTATAAACACCCTATGCGGGTAAGTGTTTACCATAAATCAGTGGTAGTTAGTCAATTAACAAAAACTTTTGCTTATCCAAAAAATAAAAAGGGAGTACGCTTAGAGAGATGCTTATGATATGGATAATAAAGTGGTGAACCTAAATCACTTCACAGAGAGCGGTGGCAAGACAAGTGGATGGATCGAAAACAAGTTATTTCCCATAGTTCCCATCCTGTTTTAGCAACTAGCAGAATTTTTTATCGTCCATAGACTAAACAGAAGGCATACATCCACTTCGCACAAACACTCCAGTCATAGCTCCTTATTATTTTCCAAAAGAATGAAAGTTGTATCTTCTAAAATGCTGAGTTAGAATTCATTAGTATATTGAATTCATCCCTCAACTGATGCAAACACTTTAAATGTTGATTTGATGCTCTAATGACTAATTTCATCAATTAGCTAATGTTTTCATTACAGAAATTTATACAAGTTGTTCGGATAACATTTTTTGATAAGGTTTGTCTGAAAGATCCTTGAAAGAAGTTTCCTGATCAATTCTTCTTTTAAACATGCAAAAACTAAATGTTTTTGGATAGTTGATTTTGAAGATTTGTGAGTGGGAGACACCCTAAAAGCACTTCATCAAAACATTATTTTCCCAGAAGATAACAAAGAAACACATTTCTGGGAAGTTTCCTCACAAGATTCCAAAGGAACTACAGAAAAATAAACGCCTTCATGTTTCTTTATTCAGTTGTAATAGGTGTTGTACTTTCCTTTCTACTAGCTAAAGCACAATCTTCAAGTGAATCATTTGATTTAGACATTAAAATACTTCCAGTACATTGTGCCACTCAATTGATTAACATTCATGGAGAATAACAACAACATACTTAATGTAATCCCACAAGTGAAATCTAGGAAAAGTAAGATCTACGCATACTTACCCCTATCTTTGAGGGTAGAGAGGTTGTTTTCGATAGACCTTCAACTCAAGAAAAACTTAATTGAAGTAGGAGTGCAAAAATAATATAACAAATTAGCAAGATACAAAGTAAATGAAGCAACTCGTAGATTCCAAGTGGCACTAAATCAGTGACAATTGGCCAATGAAATGAAAAGAGCAGCAACTAGACATCTGCTTATGACTCACCTAAATAACTTTACAGAGAGCAATTTCAGAAGAAATAGGTGTGAATCACAAACAAGTTACACATCAGAAGCTATAACCCTCTAATTAACCATCATTAGAATCACACCATCAACAATAAAAATGGATTAATTTAAACAATATCTTACAAATACACATCAATCGCCACAAAGCAAAAAACATAACTTTATAGAGCTATAACCTAGAGAAGCCCAAGAGAAACGAAACTACCAGAGAAAGAGAAACAAAAAAGAACTCAAGAAAACATCACCCACAAACACCCTTTTGCTTTATAGGCTCAATCAATGATTAAAATTACACCAATCTAACATAAAATGGAATTTAACAAAATGGGGCAAGATAAAGATTACACTTTTCTTCCTGACCGACAAGTTAGGGCTGAATTAGAAGATAAAAGAGTACCTTGACGAATTTGGTGAAGCAGTTGAGCCGGAAAAATGGAAGCAAGTGATGTGTGAAGAGGGGAAAAAAGTGTAGCAGAGCAATGAATACTACACTGTTTTAGCAACTAAAGTAGTAAAATTTTGCTACTCCATTCTCAATTCTGGTAGGCTGTCTGTCTTATTGCGTAGGAAATAGTTATAAACATTTATTTTTGTTTTCCACTTACACTCGCTCTAGTATTTGGATTGAAGCTCGATTAATATGAATCTTGTATTGTAAAGCTTATTTTTAGAAGTAATATTTTTATGGACTTCAACTAATTCAAATTAGTACATTCAAAGATTCACTTTTAGGAATGATGAGAAGGGATATTCATCAATCCATTTGATTGTATGTATTATTGATTTTTGATTTTTAAATATGCTAAATCAATAAGATATTTATTGATTTTGGATTCTTGACAGTTCGATTTTCTATTTACCTAATAAGAAAATATTCAAAAAATAAATATATGATTTTCGAATAATTTGACGCAATATAGTAAAATAAACAATTCAATTTGTAAATGACAGAATGCTTTTGAAATTACTTGTTCACTACTTAAACTTAACAATATGCAATATTAGACCTCAGATTCTAATTTACTTCCTTAACAGAAGGTTTATACATTGAAAATCAAATAAATACATGACTTACGAATATTGATATAGTGTGAAGTGATGTTAAATTATTAATAATTAATATTTATGAAAGGATAAAGTACTAAATTACTTTGGTCTTAATGGGCTATCGGTTTACTCCAGTAATCCATGAAATCGAATCGATAATCCGATAATTTTTTCTTTGTAAAACCATTAAAAATCCATTAACCTATTAACCCTATAACATCAAATCAATAACATTTTTTTGGTTCGATTTATCGATCAATTCATTTTTGCACACCCCTTTCACACTTTTTACCAAATTATTTTTTCGTATTTAAAACTTAAACACATCATCTCTAATTAATGATAAAGAGATTTCAATTATGTCACGCAATAGAACCACAACCATGCTTATTTAAAATAGTTATAAATATTAGTAGGTGGAGCCTTAATATCTCGATTTCATATTAAATGAAGTTTTTAGTTTATACCTCTTAATATATTTACTAAAAAATAAAATACTTCGTATTTAATATAATTTTTTACTCATGTAAAAGATTATACGTCTAAATAGAGTTAAATTTGAATGAAAATAATAACGTACTATGATATCCATATTTTTTAGCATAAGAGAAAGACTTTGTTTTTTTATTTTACCCTTATCATTATTTTTACAAATTTTCATAATTATTTCCCAATATGTTAAAAATGTTAATAATCATGAATATTATAATAAAACATATAATTTAATTATTATTTTTAAAGAAAATGCAAAGTTTATTATAGACAGAAAATAATTATTAGATGACTTATTATAAGAGCTATCGAAAATTGACTAAGAAAATTGTATTGTTCTATAATTTATACTACTATGCCAACAAACAACAAAGAAGTATATTATAATTTAAGTTATATATCTAGTATCTTCTGCTTATGGGACTTGACTTTTGAGACGAGAGTTTTTCGTAAACAGTCTCTCTATCTCTATGAGGTAGTGATAAAGTTTGCGTACATTTTACCCTCTCGTGGAATTCTTGTATTATAATGTAAGTTACAAAATTCTATAGAGGTCAAAAATTATAAAACATAAAGCTATATTTCTAACTTGGGTTGGATTATAACTGTTGACATGTTTTAATTTTGCTTTTCAACATTTATAGGATGTAAAGATTGAATCCTTCCACTAATTTTTTTCTTTCTTAATCATAATCTTAATTTATTAGAAGCTTGAATTCATAAAAGATGTGCCTTATTAGAACTTTTTGACTAGTACTCCCCTTAAATTATATATTTTTTAATCTTAATTTATGATTATCATAAAAAGATAGAAAGATGTTTCATGGTTTACTAGTTTTAAGAATGGTGAAGAAAAGGTAAGTTTACTCATTAAGTTTTAACTTTATTATTATCTATATACTTTTAAAATATTACATATCTTATCACTAATTAAGATCTTTCGATCATATATTGAGAAAGATACACTTAAATACATGTATTTTTGCTATCAAATATACTAAAACAGGGAGAAAGACGACTGAAATTTATTATGATCGGATTCATGTGTATTGTATTAGATACATGTATTTGTATGTAGCTGATGTGATTGACAAGTATCTGAAATACCAGATATATACAAGAGCGGCGAGCAGATAGGAGGGAGGCAAGGGAAGCGTGCGAGATTTGTCATGTATCAAATTTGCAAATATACAACGATTATCAGCAATACCATCTCAGTCACCCAAAAAAAATAAGAGATAATTTACCATTTAATTCCTAATTTATTTTTATTATTAATTATGATTATATTTAAGGAAATTAAATTTATTATATTCAAAAAGTGATATTTGATTGTTGTCATTCTACTTACTACTTTTTAAAAGTTTTGTCACGTCAATTCTGAATAAGTAAAAATAAACGGAGGAAATATTATCCTACAAATGGCAAAACCTGGTATAGTATTTAAATAGTAGCTCAAATTATTCCCGGGGGAAATTACATATATATATAAAAAAGTAAAAAGTTTACAAAAAAAATAGTCCATGTTTTATTTACATAAAAAATAGCTCCAAATCAACGAAACTATACATGATTATACAATATAGTTATAGAAAGTATGCACTGTTATACAATGTATATTACTTATACATGAGTTCTACACTAAATATACATTATGATACATAAATATACACTGACTATACATGCCTATACAACGAGGGTTGAATATCCAAAATTGTAACAAATAGCCAAAGGTCAGCCGAATAACTACTGTTGACACCCAATTTTTACCCTCCACGGTACGAATTAAGTATTAAACTCTTAATTTTTAAATATTTTTTGAATAATTAGCTTGCTAAATGTGAAATATCATTTTTATGATTTTGTCCCTCTAAATTCAAAATGTCGCGT
>JBCEWC010007219.1:0-21743 GCA_038996855.1 Solanum aculeatissimum | reverse complement strand
ATTTTATTAATATAGGAGAGAAGAGAATACAAATTTTGGGATGATTACAAATGGAGGTGGAGGGGTTAATTTATAACACCCAAACCACCTCCCAAACCTTAAACCCACCGATGTGGGATTTTAAAATAGGCCAAAAAGTCAACAGGCGCAAGTTATTAGTTTTATCTCTTATTTTAAAAACACTCATCTGCTTGACTAACTAAATTAAAATACACCCCCGATATATCACAAGTGTTGAAAACACCTCTTAACTTGACAAGAATTTAGGGGTATATTTCACTTTTGCTGTAAGATCAAGTGTATTTAAGTTTAATTAGTCAAATAGAGAAGTATTTTTAACGCTATTAATAGTTTGGAGATGAAACTAATAATTACCAATAGAAAAAGAAGATAACCTAAAGTTAGCTAGGGACAAGTATTTTAATTTGATCAGGGCCAAAGCCAAAAGATAGAAAAATAGAGAGCACAAGAAATTTATCCGAATCTTTTTTTTATATTTTAAATTTTTTTAATAAAAAATTTGATTTCACCATCGCGATTGATGGTCCCCACCCCCAATCTAGTCTCTCAACCTCGTAAAATATGTAGGTCGTTCACGTCCATTTCAATTAGGAGACAAAAATTGGAAACAGTGGAAAATTCTCACTATGTAGTCCTTTTCCATTTACTCTTCCTGAAGCCAAAGCTGACAAGTGTATGTTCATATATACTTTGTACTATATAACATTCCAAAAATTATCACATATTGACTTCAACTGCGAAATTGACTTATTAGCTTATTGGTATTGGATTAATGGTTGATGAACGAATCAAAATTTCATAATTAACAGTTTATTGGTGTAGAGGTGGATTAATTGGATCTTTTACTATTTGAATAGAAAAAATAATCTTACAAAAAATTATTATATATTATTGTTAAAATATAAAAATACAAGTCTAAAATAATATAAAATTAAAAATAAATTTAAAATGAAACACAAACCACTAAATTTTATGCACTTGCTTTATTATTAGTCTTGAATATTGATTTATCTACTATTCACCTTATGCACGAGGATCAGTAGCTCAAGATATCGACTGTTACCTGTTTTCCAAGGATTTTAATGGTAGATCACCATCATATATTGCTGTAGTACAAAATACAGATATGATGGCCTGTATGCTTTCACACTGACCAAATATCTTAACAGAGTAAAAATAGAAAAATAACAGAAAGTAAAAGACACAGAGATTTATATATGTAGAAATCTTCTTACTCGAGGGAGAAAAAAAATCATGACTTGTCTCACATGATTTCAAGTTTTCAACTCAATTTTATAATCATCATGGAGCAATAAATAATTACAAACTTTTGCAATATACGATCAACCTCTTAATCCCTTCCCTTTTACTATGATAATTTCAGTAACTCGAGTACCTAAGCAATAACTCTATTATCCACTAAACTAATCAACGTTAATCAATTTAGACTTCAAAGCTTAGCATAGCTAACTCTAGCAACACTTCTCAGAATTCATAGATTAGAACAAAGACATATTTTCTTTATAGATCAGAACTAGATTTACAAGATAAGAGTAGAAAAATACAACTAAAAATGACCCAAAACTAAGATGGCATTCTTCATATCCATTGTTGCTTCTTCGTGGATATTTCTTGGATAGTATTTTTTGCTTGTATGATTGTGAAAGTGATAAATGACAAAAATATAATTTTGTCAATGTTGATTAGATATAATATAAGATAACCACATCTTGCACGAGCAATTCTATTGGCCAGGAAGCCTGCCACACTGATAGATCCGGATCACTCACAACCCCGGACGAAGGTGACACCAACCTTATTATGATTAGCGAAAATAGTTACTGATAGTGCACTTTTTGCAACTGTCGCTTTTAGTTACACTAAATAATTTAACCATGGATCAGTTCCATATCAGATTTCAGTTTGTCAAATCATCAAAATTATAATCTAACAAGATATATATAATTTCTTCGTCCTTATTGAAAATTTGAAATTCAAGCTTTGAATTAATAAATCTCTATTGTGCGAAATTGAATTAGTTGAGATTTTAATATTTAATACATCAAACATCAAGAAACATAAAATAAATATTTTTTAAAAAAAAATAGAGAATAAAAAAAGGAAAAATAAGAAAAGGAATTAGATAGGAAACTCAAACCTCCTCATGTGGAAACTTAGATAGTGTCACTATATGAACTATTGGAAAACAAAAATCTTAAATGAGTATTAATAGTGAAATGGACACGTGGACGATCTAAACAGCAGCCTAAAGCTTGGAGAGTATTTGCCGTTAGAGGCTGCGCTCGTATTAATTGTTATAAAACGTTTTCTATATATAAAAAAACAAATTAAACGTTTTTTTTAAATGACTTTTGATTGACTTCCCATTGTGGGATCACTTATAAATTTCATAGGATAAAATATTTTTTTTTAAAAAAAATTTATGTGTAAAATTAAAAAATCTCCTATAAAATTAAAATAAATTTGTAAAATGTTCCAAACCAAATCACCCAAGCTTTTTGTTTAGCATCAAAAGCTAGAGCTTATTTTGCTTTTTCTTTAATATAATTTTACACTTAAAAAGATACTCTTTTTATGTTCATTTATCCATATTAACTTGTGTTTCTTAAGAAATAATAAATTTAATAATATATTACTTTTAATTATTATAAACCATCTAAATATTGAGAATTGAATTGTAAATAATTAATACTTTCTCCTTTTTGAAAAGAATGATCTAGTTTGATTTGACACGAAGTTTAAGAAAATAAAGAAGATTTTTCAGTTTTGTAACTCTAAATATAAAGTTATGTTAAAGATATCAAAATGTCTGATCTTGTAACTTTAGACATATCACGTAGAAAGTTAAAATTAAGATTTTGTCAAAAAAAAAGAAGAGTCATTTCTTTTGAAATAGACTAAAAAAAAGGTTTTTTTTTTTTAAAACGGAGAGAGTAATAAGTAGGAAAGAATACAAATAGTAATTATCATTTGTTCAAATTGGACAGGTAGGCCCTCCTTTCATTTTCAATTGTATAGTATTGACTTGGTAGACTTTTAAAAAATAATAATTTTATTATATTATATTTTTCAATGTTTAATTATTTTGATTATTTAAATTGATAAAAAATAAAAAATAAATATTATTTTTAATATAATGAAGAAAGTAAAAATAAATTGAAAAGTAATACACATTTTTAAAAACATAGACTTTAGAAGAAAAAAATTTCCTTTAAAAATTTTAATTCTAGTGAAGCACCTTGAGAAGGTGGCAACTGAGTAATATTAGAATAGATAAATTTAGAACTCATGGTTCTCTTCTCAAATCTTTAATAGCTTAAACCAAAAAAGAAAGAAAATCACTAAAATCTCACCATCCTCCATGACTCAATTAACCAACTCCCTTCTCATTTCTCCTAACTTTTCACTCTCCTCCTCGAACCGCCGCATCGCCATTGCCGTCGATCTCAGCGACGAGAGTGCCTTCGCCGTTAAATGGGCGGTCAAAAACTACCTCCGTCCAGGAGACGCCGTGATCCTCCTCCACGTCCGACCAACATCCGTCCTCTACGGCGTAGACTGGGGCATCAGCAGCTCTCAGGCTGACAAAATCGAACGAGATTACGAGAATTTCACCAATAATAAAGCGACCGAATTGGCTCTACCGTTGGTGGCAGCGAATGTGCCGTTCAAAATTCATATAGTAAAGGATCGGGATATGAAAGAAAGGCTGTGTTTGGAAGTGGAGAGGTTGAGATTGAGTGCGATGATTATGGGAAGCAGAGGATTTGGGGCTGATAATAACAGGGGAATTGTTAGAAAAGGGAAACTTGGGAGTGTTAGTGATTACTGCGTGAAACACTGTATTTGTCCTGTTATGGTTGTTAGGTACCCACAAGAAGATGGAAATGGCGACGGAGCAGTGGAGAAGAAGGTGGCGGCAGTGGCAGCAATTGAGGCTGAGCTGCCACCGGTACCGGAGGAGGACCACGAGTATCATGATGCTGATGATGAGCTAAGAGGTACAGACGCCATCTGTTTTAATTTAGAAATTTAAGTCTGGTAGTTCTAAAGTAAATTATGTCAAATTTTTTCAACGTCAAAATTGAAATTAAAATTTTATTTAAAAAAATGAGTAAATTCTTTTTGAAATACACACACAAAAAAAAAAAAATCCTTTTTTCAAAAACAGAAAAAATATTTAACTTAATTCATCTAATTAATTAATATTTGACTTTTATGCTTTTTAACATTGAATTCACTCTTAACTTTTAAATTTTTATAGGTTTTACTCCTCAACCCCATATATTAATGATAATGCACACATGCTAAAAAAAAACCCTTTTAAGGATATAATTTAAAATTATACTTTTCATTATTATTCTTGTGAAATGTGATTTTGCAAATAATGTAATTTATCTCCAAATAAAATATAAAATTTTAATAAATAAAAGAGCAAATATGAAAAAAAAAATTAAACATTCATCTTGAATTTTGAATAACTTAATAATTTTGAACAACGAAAAAAGATCCAAAAATTAAGTTAATACGGGATAGAGAGAATATAATATTTGCGGTAAATGTAATGGATTTTCATACATGAAATTTATGCACCATGTTGAAAATAGAAGTACTAAGTTTAGATGAATCTGGTGTATATGGATGCTTTTACATACAAGGACAGATCTAAATTCTTGGTCAAAAAATTACATTATATATATATGGTAGATATTTTATATTTTTGTACATATACGAATTTTGAATCATTTAAATCAAAGAGGAGAGATAGCTTAGCTATACTAAACGAGCTATGAATATTATGCTTAGATTGAAGGTTCGATTGATGCGCAAGCTGATCTTTACATAGTAAGCTTAGATGTGGTGATTTTTAAAAATAGAATAATAACCTACCAAAACAAATTAAATTAATTTAGTGGTTCAAATTTTTTAGTGTTATTAGTAAGTATTAACTTAAATTCATTATGGCTTGGTAATATGTACTCGTGTAGTTTTACGAGTGGAGCATGTGGAGGATGGTATTTACAAATTCTCAGTAAAGTCGAAATTATTTGATATAATAATAATAATAATAATTTAGTGTAATTTCACAATTGAAATATGAGGAGAGAATGGTGCGTACATAAACCCTGCTTCTAATTTGTTATAGAAAGATTATTTCAAATAGATTCTCATCAAAGTCAAGAATATTTGATGAAAAATTGAATTAAAAATCGTTGCATCACTTGAAGAATCAATTAATTAGTAACGTTCTTCTCCTTTTCTTTTTGCAGGTGAATGATCTAATGCTGTGAAGTAGATGGTTAATCTGTACTGGAGACGAGAATATTTATATATTGCCTTGTATTGTAAACCAGCCAAACCTTTATATGTAAATAAGAACTAATTAAAGGTGTGTTTGTTATGAATATTTTTCTAGAAAATAAGCAAAAAAAAATATTATCCCGACAATATTTATATGCAATCTACCTGATCAAGGGGTGGGGCCATTGTGTGGTTGAGGAAGAGAAGACAATGAACTTGAAATATCATTTATACAACTTATTTTTTCTACTTTTATTAGAAAAGTCATTTAAAAAATAAATAAATATGCTTTTTTTTTAAGATAAGAAAAACCTTTTCGAAAAATTCTATACTTCCCATATTACGTGATACCGAGGTTAGCATTTGCGCCACTAAAACTAATACTAATAAAACTAACTTGATCACACGTTTGCGTATCAATTTATCGTAATTAATTAAATATTTTAATAAATTATGATATGTTTATCATTGATAGGTTCGGTTCGATTGTATATATTATTGGTTCGGCTTATCAATTTTTGGTTTTTAAATATGCTAAACCAATAAAATAATTTTTATCGATTTTAAATCTTTAACGATTCAATTTTTTGTTTACCCGAATGGTTTTTTGTTTACCCGAATGATAATGAGAATCTGCATTAGTAAAAAGCAGATATAGTACGAAACAAACTTGCAAAAGCTATAATTAGTTAATTACAAACTAAAATACTAATTAAAGTGAATAACTAATTATTTAAGTACTATAAAGATTAAAATTGGTAAAATATTGTTATAGTGCCCTATTACTATTAACTTACTAGTATTTAATATTTACAAAAGAGTAAAATAGAAAATTATTATAATCTTATTGGGTAAATAACTTAATGGTAAAAACTGATATCAAATTGATAACCCAATAATCTTTTTTTTAAAACCATTAAAAAAAAATTGCACGCCCCTATGTTTATGTATGTGAACACCACAAGTTTAGGCGTAAAAGTTCCCTCGTTTGGTTTAGTATCAGCAAGGCCAGACTTCTTATTTTCTTAATCTAATATCAATAACAAATTAAAGATTACGTGGACACATCACATCAGACGTTTGAGTCAACTTTGAGTTACGTACTATCATCACTCAATAACATTAAAGAAAAAACACAAAGGCCTGCAAGATAATTATCACGCATTCCGTTAAAGCATTAACATAATATTGTCCTATTCTTAACACAAATAATATAAGACGACCAATCAGCAAACCATTTGATTTAACATGAAAATCTACCACAACATTCCAGTATAATTCCACACAATGAAATTCCACCGTACATAGAAAGGTTACTTTCAATAAACTCCATATTTAAAATTAAAATTTAAAAAGTTAAAAATAAAATAAAATTGAATACTGTAAAACACATGTGAACCTTACCTCCTCCTCCTTTGTGGAGTATAGAAACTGTTTGGACTCCCAGGCTAACAAAGTGAAGTTACCCAAGAAAAGGGTGGCAACAAGAAGAAAAAATGACAGCAACAGATAGCAAGAAGACATTGAAGAACAAGACATGCAGCATTATTTACGGATTCTACTATGTACGATGCTCAAAAATCTTGTATAGTTGTAATTCTTTTTAGAACACTTTTCCCCTTGTACAAATCTAAGCTAACATCTAAAGAAATAATGATACAGAATGTACATCCCATTAGAATCTATACACAAGTTACATATAAAATCCTGTCAAAGATTTTTGAGACCTCCACGGGCTTCTCTAAAAAAGGCCATTATGAGGCTGTCTTTCCTCTGATTTCGATAAGGGGAAAAATTGGCCACTCCAACTTGAATTCTCTGAAACACCCAAAAAAACACTCTTCTAACCTAGGAAAAACGGCGCAACAGCTTTTGTAGACTTAGCAATCTTAGCCGCTTCAGCTATTTTAAGTGCCATCATTGCTTTGTAAGTTGCTAGATCAGCGTTCTCCATCAGCTGCTGTGCCTTCTGTCTCATCCTAACTGCCAAATCCTCCGACTTATTTGCAGCAGCTTTTGCTTCTTTCACCTTCAGTACCGCACTCTGTTGATGTAAAGCATCTTTCTCTGCAACAACTGCTGTTTTATAATAATTCATATTAATTTTCCATCGAGTAGGAAACAACATCGAGATAAAAATAACTAGCAAATGCTGTACAGAGCAACCTAATGTAGATAAAAATCACTTTTTCCTTTTTGAACAGAGCTTGAAGACATAGCCTCAAAAACATAAGAACAAATGAAAACAAGAAGCCACAAGGGTAAGGTTTAAACATGCCATTGGCTATTGCACAGCATTCCACCACTCTAATGTAGAATCTTTCTTGTTAGTAAGTAATTTCAACTTCCATAAACAGCTTCTTACAACAGTCTAGGAGTAAACATGCAGTACAGATCTCAGATTAGGACGAAAAGAACTCTTGTATAAATGAAATTGAATACACACCTGGTAGAAAAGGTCGCTGTTTTCCTCGACCAGCTTGGCTTCCTTGCCGTTTGAAAGACCTCTTCTTCCGGAAAACAGATTTTGGGATCACTTGAGTTCTCCTTGGCTGATAACACTGTCAGGAAAATCATTGACCTTCAGATAGCCATAATATGATGAAGAGAATCATGGACCAACAACAATTGTTGGATATTAAATATAATCGGAATTATAAAAAACACAATGTGTAAAAAAAATATCAGATTTTTAATGTTTTGTTCAATGAAGAGGAAATGTCAAGGCTAAGTTCAAATCTTCATTTTTTTTTTCCTTTCTTTAATGAAAAATAAAATTTGTATTCCCCTAAAATTACTGTCACAATGTTGCAGCTGAAGATTTCTTGTACAAAATTCAGACTTGATTAGAGTAGTGGCAGCAATCAATAAAGCATCTTTTACTTGCTCATAAACCAGTCACATCAGGACCATCCACCAGTAAGTGAAAATGTTACTTTTTTTAATACAGCTAATCCCATTCACAACCCACCCACAAGCTCCATAGCAGCCCTTTTCAGCTTGCTCCTCAGTGACTCAACCCCCCCCCCCCCCCCCACACACACACACAAACTCCATGATTGGCAGTGGAAGGTCCTAACTGCTAAGCTATTGCTCCCCATCAGATTGGGGACCAATTCTTCATTACAATCCATCACATCCTCAACAGAGAATCTGAATGCAAATCTCTAGTCACTTATCACGTTTATTCTACCATTATAATACCGAAGGGACATTAATTCATCCCAGTTGGTAGGACAGTTTCTCTCTTTCATAGAAATGATGAAAACAATTGGTCATCTAGATAACACAAACACACTAAAGAACAAAAGAAGCTTTTGTCACTTCTCTGCAAATTGCTTTACCTAGGAGAGATGAGGGTGTACATTAACTTCTTTCAGGAGAATCAAACAAAAATTATAATCCATGCAAAAAAACTTGACAAAAGTAAGAAGACAAGTGTATAAACAATTTTACTACTACTTCGTGGAAGTTGGATTCAAGATCTAGAATACAATTGCTTCAAAAGATATTGTCGTTAAGGAAAATGCTTGTGGTGAAGCATATCACTTTTACCTGGAAAACTTTTATCAGGGAAGACCGGTTTTGCTTCCTCTTTTTCAACCAGTAACTATACACAGCCTCTACAATCTCTTTCTTTTCCTTACTTGGGCAACTACTAACAGCAGCTTTCTCATCAGAGTAACTATCAGGATTACAATAGAAGCCTTTCTCAAACGCATCAATCAGCAACTCAAAGCTCTCAGCTGAAAGGTGCTCATTTTCCAGACTAGGCTGATCATTAAAGTTTCTCAGCCATTCCTCGTCATCACAATCCATGTCATAGTTAGCTGTAGACCTTGCTAATGCCCTACCTAGTTCATCATCTTTAACAGTGATGTATGAAACTGGCCGGGCAAACTCAGGAGGATTGCTCTCTGCATAGCCTGATACTTCACGTACACCAGGAACAGGAATGATACTCACCGCAGGGGTCTGTACATTGCGATCAGAACATCCTTTGTAAAGTTCCTTGAAAATCAACCAGTCCTGCCTATCTGGAAACTCCAATTTCCAACCACTATCCCCAACCCATATTATGTCATGAGTTACACGATTGGAACTACATGGCCTCATAACTTTTTCGGTAGTAAGATTAAATTTCCTTACACCATCCATCTTCACTGCTAGAATCCATTGTTTTGCAGCAGAAAATTCCATAGCAATAACAGCACCTTCTTCTCTGTAACACTTGTCGGGTTCAATAACCAATATGTTTGCCGAACAACTCGTTGCCTCTATATTCTGTGTCAATCCCACCAAAGCAGATTTTAGTTCTTTGATGCTTGGTGTGGAAGTTTTCTGTCGTGAACTTCTAAGCTCATAATGAGATGTCCGAGAGGAAAATCGGAGGCCATCACGTCTGAACCTTAACCTGTCAGAAGTCAAAACACCATTGGCGTTCTGGGTGCCAAAGGAAGAATGTCTGCCTCTCATTGACCTCAATGAGCTTCTCCTCTTCTGGATATTACGACTGTTTCTTGGCTGCAAGTGCCGGGCAGCTAATTTAGGATGACCAAAAGTTGGGTTCACCACTTCATTCTTCTTAGAATCATATACTTCAGATGCTACTACATCCGATCCAGACTGATTGTTCACAGGGGTGAGGCAAGACACAACCTCCTTGCCATTAGTCACCATAATTTCATCAATGGCAACCGTAGGATACATGGTTAATGCATAGGACATGGGAACAAATCTAAGAAGCAAACTTGAGTGCAGGTATATAAAGCAACACGGAACTGTAGAAAAGTCCAGAGAAAAAACAGGAACTGAACACCTGACGCCAGAGATAACACAAGCTCCAGTTTTGATTTTCCTGGGAGTCTGATCCTGAGTTCCAGAAACAGGCAAAACAACAAGATCAGCTACAAACTCCCTTAAATTAAGACAACAAACAAGCAAAAAAGAACGGGGAAAAATAAAGGTAAGGCCCTATAGTTACAAAAGTGTGGACTGAATGAACATATGGTAAAGCGCTAGCAATAAAATATTACCTGGAGGAGGATTCCGTGCAACGAATAAACGTCCCCCAGGGGTTTTGAGTTAATGAATCCCAAAATTTGCTGCAAACTAACAGTTGACCTCCTCAAGTACATTAAAATAAAATTCAAAAGGCAGGACACCCAATAACTGCTTCCATATGATGTATTTACAATAGCAATGTCACCTTCAGATCTATCTGAATCCTTAGCATAAGCTGATCTAACTTTTTTCATCCTTACAAAGTGCTTGCCAAACCTCCTAACATCTGCTAACACTTCACCTTCCACGGAATCATGCCTTTTCAAGTCTGCCCTCTTCCTCTTCCTCGTATATACAATGCCATACCTCCTAGGATTTATGGCATTCGGACTAATGGTCTCCACCACAGGTGCCTCTGCTTCATCCATAGCCTTACTATCTACATCAATATCCATTGGGTCAGCTTGTTGCTTTGGAGCACCATCCTTCTTAAGGCACCCATTTTTCTTGCATTTAGTGGCATCCGTACCACCACCACCACCACCTACATTGTCAAGAAGACCAATCCACTCATCCCCATGTTTTGCCCGCTTAACCTCCCCTGGAGTAGACAATCTTCGTCCTGACCTCAAAACCCTTGCCCCAAAAATCCTTGTAGTTCGTCTCATCCCACCAACCGAAGGCATCAGTGCACGCACCTCAAAAGGCAGTACCCCTGCACCCGAACCAACTTTCCCCCCTATTTCACTGTTTTTCCCCACCCCAAAAAGTTTTGTACTAAGGCGGCGTTGTTTTTCTTTGTTTCACTGCTGTTACAGCCAAAACATAAATATCATAGAACCATAACCACAAATTCTCACACATGCAATGGAAAGTTGTTTCCTTTAAATTTTATCTGTTCTTAATCTCATCTTCAGCAAATACCCAGAATATTCCTCATTACTGGAAACCCAATTTAAAGTTCAACTCGACCGATTTCCATTTTTCACTTAAATTCCTGTTATGTCCCAAATAACATCAAGAACTGCTAAGAGTAACTCTTTCTTAACCGGTGAAGACCCCAAACACGTACAAAATTGAAAACCCACTTCAGTCCTAATTAGATTCAAATGCCTTCACTTCCAGCAGTACCGTAAAGTAGTCAAACTGCAAACCGCACCGAGTAGCGATGAAAATCAGAAAATCAAATTTATTTTAAGTTTTTTAAAAAAAACATATCAGATAAACGAAAAGGGTACCCGTTTCCGCTTTCTTTAACCAAAAAAATTTGATCTTTGAGCAAAAAAACATGATTAAAGATACCTGTAACGGCGGAGAAAACCGATCGTCTTCGTGAAAGTTCCAGCAAAGAAGAAAGAACTAGACAGAGAGTTTAGAGAGAGAAACATAAAGCATAGAGAGAGAAAAAGCGGTGAGTAATCGACGATTGGGTTGAGCAAAAAGGACGGTTAGGCGTCGGCGTTCGTATACAGAGAAGAGGAGAGTTGAGTTCACGATTAAAAATTAGGGTTTTCTCTTTTGTACCTTCTCAATTTGAACCCCTTAATGTTTCCAAAATTTCACTTCCACCCCCTATTTTGATGTTTGAAAATATTGCAATGTGACCTCGAATGTCTTTGTAAATTGCAAATATAGTACATGGCAGATATTTTATTATTTCTTACTGGAACCCACACGAAGATACAGAGACTGACACACATATATAGTACTAGTACTAAAGAGTCCTTGTCATTTTTGTTTTTGTTTTTCAACTTTCCCCTTTTCTATTTTCCCTCTTCTTTTTCCTTCCACACCAATTTTTGGCGGGTTGAAGCTTCAAGGGTAGATCCAAAGTTGGCCCATTTTGAAATTTGTCCACTTAACATGTAAGGGGTTATCTGATTAAAAATAAATTATTTTGAGATTAATTATATTGATATAATTTATTTTAGAAAAAATTATGTGAATAAGTAAATATATATTAATTAATTAACTAATATAGTTATAGTTTGAATTAATTATGGCACGACAAATATCTAGCTGTAATTATAGTTTGAGTTTTGTATAATTTGCGCGGTTTATACAAACGTTATGCGCAATTATACAAAAGTTGTGCACGAATCAAATTGTATAGCGAAATATACAAACATTGTAAATTGTATAACTAATTATACAAAGCTATGTACAAATTGTATAGAGAAATATACAAACGTTATATAAAAATTGTGAATTATATAGCAAATTATACAAATGATGGGTGAATTATACAAACGTTGCTATAATTATTGTTACGAAATGTAATTACCCAAATTATAGTTATGGATCATAATTAAGATATTTTTGCGTGGCTATATACGAAAAATCCTCTTTATTTTATCATATGAGTGTATGAAATAAAGTAATTTTACATTTTATTTCAAAATTATTATACCTTATGTACCACGTCAAATGATTCTTAAGGATCTTATTTTAATCATCCCGTTTAATGAATATTTGTTTTATATTTAATTTTATACAAGTAATGTTTTGGGGCAAAAATGTATGCTCTTTTTTTAAAAAGCTCTTTATATTTTTGTATTCAGACATATTTGATTAAAATTTTAGTCAATTTTAACATATGTGTTTAATCATGTATGATTGAAATCAAGCACATAGCAAAAAGTTTAAATGGTGTTAAATAAGTTCTATTAGATATATTTTCGTTTTATAAATTGATGATCAAAATTTGTTCCTTAAAACATATAAAATTTATGTAACAAACTTGAGTTTATTAAAGCAACATGGATGAAATGAAAGCTTGTCTCTGGAGTATTATGTGATAAGAAAGCATCACCTAAATATAAAGGTAAATTTTACGGAATGGTGGTTAGACCATTTTTGTTACATGAAGCGAAGTGTTAGTCAGTCAAAAATTTGTATGTTTAGAAGATGCAAGTTGTAAAGATGGAAATGTTGGGATGGATGTGTGGACATACTAGGCGTGATAACATTAGGAATGAGGTTATTCAAGAGAAAGTAGGTGTGACTTCTATGACAGACAGGATGAGAGAGACCAAATTGAGATGGTTTGGATATGTGCAGAGGAGGAGTGTCGATGTACTTGTTAAGAGGTGCGAGAGGTTGGATTTAGGAGTTACACTGAGGGGTAGATGTAGGATATAATACAACTTCATATCATCGAAGACATGACCGTAGATAGAAAGGAATTGAGGTCACATATTAGAGTGGAAGATTAATAGGGTAGTAGGGGTAGAATGTTTTTTTGTCTTGTGTTGTAGACTTGTAGTAGGCTAGTAGGATTAATCACGTTTTTATATATTGTGTTTTTACTGCCAGTAAGTTATTTGTTACTTTTTATTTTTATTTGTAGAATTGTCATCGCTTTTGATTTTAGTCGTTGTATCTATTTTTTTCTTTTGGGATAGATATATTTGAGTCGAATGTCTTTCGAAAACAGTTTCTCTATCTCAATAAGATAGTGATAAGATTTGCATACATTCTTCCCTCCCCGAATCTCACTTGCGAAATTTCAGTGGATATATTGTTATTGTTGTTGAATTGTTGAAATCCGAAGAACAAAAAAAGATAGCAAAAATATGTACAACAATTTGTACATATGTTGTATCATATATGATTAAAATCTGACATGGATTTTCAATCTCAGTCACATATATCATGAACTGTTCTAAAAATTGATAAACTTGTAAAACATAATATAAACGGCACAAGTTAAATGGCAACTCCGAAATGGATATTTATGCATTTCGCTCACGGTGATCATAAATAATTATGGACGTATCTAGGAGGCGGTCACCAAGTTCACGTGAACTCATGCTTTCCTTCCTAAATCATATATATTAGTCTTATATTTTTAAAAAAAATATTATTTACAAATAGATATGTGAACCGGCATTTGAAGTATGACATAATAGAATGATGATTGGTTCAATGATAAAAATCTAATTAAGATCAAACTTATATCTTAAATTCACTTTTTCGTAATAGTGCACCCATTAATAGTCAATTTATTGTAACTTGCGAGTTGCAATTTCATAAAATGTGTCTACCATCAAAGTTAACTTTGAGATACCATGCCTAATTGTCCACATAGTATGTTTCTCAACTAGCAGTCAACATTTTAATGAAAACCAGTGTCTATTCGTGGGATTTGTTGTTTTTTTACCTACTCGTTACACTAATGTGTGCGATGAGTAGCGTACTAAATTTTTTCACAAATGATGTCAACTTTTGTGTAGTTTTTTGTCCCTTCCCCATTTCAAAATGGTTTCAAAGAGAGTTTCTTTGAAGAAAACATCCAACATAGACAAGAGAAAAAAAATACTACTATGTATTATATACAATGTAAAAAAGCTATCACGAGTGTTAATACTAAAGATATTTATTTATCTCAATTTATCTAATTTGTGTTCTTATTATTTTTATATACTTGACCAAAAAAATAAATAAATCATGGAGTAGTAATCTGTAAAACCGCTAGAATCAAGGTAAATCCGTCTTTTCTAAGTGTGTGCAAGCAAACTTTGCCCTTATCTATTATTGTTTTGGATAGATCCCTCGGCTCAAGATAAAACAACCAGACCTCTACATCCAATTTCGGAAACAGTGAACTTAATTGTATCTGAAAAAATAATTCCAGAAACTTGAAACTGTTATGGTACATCGCCTGCACATATGAGGCTAGGAAATACTACCACACAACTATATTGTCCTTGAAACATAATTCAACAACATCTAAAGCATAGAACTGAAAATCTGGATACCGACAGGCACAGAGGAGGCACAAGTCGACTGAAGTTCGCAAGTGCAGGCAGCCTTGCTGATCTTCGCTGGGAAACTGAATCTAGAAGGGTAGGGGAAAGGGACAAATTTCTCTAATTATTATACTAGTTCAAACGCTGAAACAGGAAGATCACATCATAAGATAAATACTGTGATACTTAAATCACACCAAGAGTTCCCTCACTTCGGCTCCTGCGCATAGACAGGTCAGGTCTGAAGCTAAGAAGTTTGCTGCTGAAGTCATATACCTGTTGCCGTGTAGTAGTTTTTGTTCCAACTGGGGGCAGGCGGCCAGTGGGTCTACTCTTGGATGGTTTTGTTGAGGTCATTTTTTGACTTTTACGACCATGGGTTGAGGAAGATGATGCTTTGTGTGTGACAACACCATGGCTCGCCTTTCGCATAGCCTTGGCCGGCTTGAGACCACGATCGATCTGATGAGCACCAATGGCTAATCTAGCAGATCTGTCTGTTGTATCCTTCACCTTGACGGGTTTCCTGTTGAAGTAAATGAGATTCGGAAGAAGGCTTTGGAGATTCTTTTTCAGTTGTTCATCACCAACATTCTTCTGGGCAGGGTTTCCTTCCAGGCTGATTGCTTGTAAAGAACCATAATTAGCTGCAAGTTGGCCCAGACATTTGGCTGTAGATATTTTGTTGAATCTCAAATCCAGGACATTCAATTTTAGGAGGCGGTGAAGACCCTCAACCTCACTGATTTTATTCCCAGCTAGGTATAGCTCTTTCAATGAAGAACAGGAAGCAAGCCCTACAGGCCAAATTGTCCATAGTAAAAGTAATTTAGCTCAATTACAATCTATTTAAATTAATAAGGCTGAAGAACAAAAAGGGGAAATCTGGATAAATGAAAGAAAAGTAACTTAAAGCAAACATATGGAGAAATTATATGGCCTCTCAGTACACAAACAAAGAAAAATTTAGATGGATGCAGTATACATCTAGTAAGATACATATTAATTTAGCTCTTTAAGTTGACTTGCCAACTTTAATTACTGAGATAACAAAAAAGATTTAACCAATGGATCAAAGCAGCACTTCTATGTTCTTTCTTTAACAGAAATGTACATTAATTACAAGAACACTCCAAAAAATGTCAATTCCTAAGAAAATCCACAGATAAAGAAGACTTAGCAAAGAACCAGCTAAGTCATGCTATAAAGGTGGCTAAACTTGTAAGGTATTTTTCAGTTTATTTAACATTCATATAGAGTTGCTACTGCATTAGATCTAGGATGTTATGCAAAACTTACTGCAAACAAGACTGTCAAGTTCATAGGGATATAGGTTTCTCCACTCACCATGATATTAATTATTAGCAATTATTCCTTGAAGTTCCTCAAACCGCAAAACATCCTTTCAAGTGGAAAATGTAAAAGTTGCATGTTCATTCACATAAATGAATAACGAGTTTCCCCTATCGACTTAATGACCAGTTATTAGGACTTCAAGAGATAAATGATGTCTACATCAAGGAAGTCTACCAACATTGTCATAGTGCATCTTGAAAAAAAAACATACCATGTCCAATCCTTACTAGTCGATTGTAGCTCAGGTCAAGAACACGTAGTCGTGTAAGTTCACGAAATCCTTCAATAACTGAGATACTGTTCCTGGACAAATTCAGAACATGAAGCCCTCTGGGTAGAGCACCAGCAGTTATCCTCACTGGGGAAAAAATAGAAGCGAGAAAATAAATTGTCAGAGTTCTAATTATATGCAAACTTGGAGAGAAGGAAAAATAAACTCAAGCCAGCGGAATAGAATGTATGAGATACAAACCTATGGAATTCCCAGATAAGTTAAGCGCTCTCAAACTAACATATGCACTCAGAAATGGAATCACAACCAACTCATGATTTATCATCTGAGCTGATGTGGCATTGACACTCAACAAAGAGATATATTTCGTAATACTTTCTGCACCAGGTCTGTCCATACCATCCAGCTTTGCAACAGGAGAAACATCCAAGACAGCTTTACCTTTTTGCATTTCAGGGCCATTCTCAGGAGCAGAAAAGTCATCTATTTCCTCAAATCGGCCACAATGTTGAAGGTCTGTAACCCACTCCTCAATACGTTTTGTCTTAAAATCACTGCCTGTCAATTCATTCCACCGGCAAAATGTAGATTCTCCATTAACATGCCTCTTCATGTTAACCTCGTCCATCCCAGGTAGTATCCAGTCTTTGGCTGAGCCAACATAATTATATATATCAAAATTTTCATCCGGTGGGGTTTTATCATTACCTTTTTCATTATTATGTAAACTATCTTCTTTTTCATATTTCATCGCCTCGTTTGCTACCTCATCCACAAAATGTTCTTTTCGTCTTGCATCTAAAATATTCAAGTCCTCAGCAGATCTGGAGTGATGGATGTTGTGGCTAAATTGTCGACCTCGGGAATGAATGTTAGGCAATGAACTTGATTTTACAATACAAGGAGAAGTATGTGGTGAACAGTCACCAGACTCATTTGCATTAGACAATGGAACCTCATAGTTCTCTTGTCCCTCTTTTTCTGACTCTTTTGCATCTCCAGTGGAAAATATCAACTCATACTTAGCCAAATTAGAGTTTACTTGAACAGAATCAGTGGGTTCAGCTTCGTGAAATAAATCAAGCAAGCGGGTATCAAATTCCGTCCCACCATTTGCAGTTGCTGATCTGTATTGATCATCTGATTCATCATAAGAATATCTACCACTCTCATGCTCCGAGTTGAAGCCACTGGCAACTTTTCCTTCAAAATGCAAGTCACTACTCAAAGATAAACTTTTCCTCATCCGTGCACTGTCATGTATTTTGATTTCACTATCAGTATTAGATTTGCTCTTTAATTCCTCAGATTTATAATCATGCTCTGAGCGAGAAGAATCTGAAGCATGATCAGCATAGTGCTCGAGAGCATCTCCATCAGTCGCACATGATGCACTAGTTGTGGACAAGTAAGCAAAACCCTTCATGGTGTGATTCCGAGAAGAATCTTCAAGTGTTTTATGCATTGCTTCAGCAGATAATTGAACTGTTTTCTAATTATAGAGGAACATAGAATCAGCAACATTTTAAATTATGTAAGAGGGGAAATGTAATATGTTCATAGCATCCAAAATATTATTTTCTTACCTTTT
Source organism: Solanum aculeatissimum (assembly GCA_038996855.1). Classification (NCBI taxonomy): domain Eukaryota; kingdom Viridiplantae; phylum Streptophyta; class Magnoliopsida; order Solanales; family Solanaceae; genus Solanum; species Solanum aculeatissimum. Next base: position 3,466 of record JBCEWC010007219.1, on the reverse strand, counting down.
GCTTGTGGGAATGGATGTGAGATGGGAAGCATGAAAACTTAAACATCTTTACATGAGATCTAAGCACTTTTGAGATATGGAACAGCTCTACTATTCTAATATTTTTCTAAACTGGGTAATCTGTAGAATTTCAGCACAATAAGGTCACATGCCTGAATGACTTAGCACAGGGCAATCTTAGCCATAATCAAGTGTGAGGCCTGCTGAGACACGACACAACCTCCAGATATGTGATGATCTTGATCTCCTCAAGACACATAGTAAAATAACCCCCTCGTTCTTGCCCCACACCCACTTAGAGGTGCGAGAAAAGCAGGAAGTTTTTATAGCGGCCAGACTGGAAGAAGATAGTCAAAATGTAAAAGAACCCAATGATTGCTATGTCTCAAAGATATCAACCTGTTAAAAAAGAAAAAAAAAGCTGAAACTGTGATGAACAAAGGATGAAAACCAAGAAATGAGCAATATATCATGTCACAAATTTCAAAATCAATATGGTAAAATGAAATGCGATATTTGATTTGTATACTACCTACAGATTCCTATTCCCTTGCCCTTTAGTTTTCTAAATTCATGTAATAGACGCTAGGTCATATATCCTCAATCATTTTCATTACAAAGTTTACAATAACAACATACCAAGTGTAATCCCATAAGTGGGGTCAAGGGAGGGAGGAGTGTACGCAAACCTTTCCCCTACGTCAAGATGGAGTAGGACTTCACTAAGACAGATATAAATCTAACCAGGCTCAGATCCATAGAACAATGAATATGGTTCACTAACACCTTTTTTGAATGGTTGTTGCCTATTGTGTTGTATTTATTGTTAGTTTAAATATCATGTTTGTTTTGTTTGTTACTTAAATTTTATTGTATCATATCGTTTAAATCCATCTATAGGTAATGATGAAAAGTCTCATTTTGTTAACCACCGATTTGGTGCCTGGCGGGATTGCGTCGTTACCTTAATATTTTCTTCTCAGTTTATCTTTACTTATTATTTAATAATCCTATTTTATTCTTTAACGTACCTTTTTATAGTAACTCTATTACGTAACTTTGGAAAACAATACAATCTATTCAAACATTGTATTCATTCAAACAATACAATAGAATAAGATTCATTATGAAATGATGCATAAGAACTATCGAAACAAAGTGCAAGTAGTCATATCTTGCTAGTATAAGTCAAAATTGGAATCAAAACAGAGTTCAGCGAAAGGGATTGCCACATAAATTACCAAACGAGAGAGATTCTACATGTATTTTTCTTCCAACATTTAAATAACAGTACAAGGCACGACCTCATTTACCATACCATGAAAACAAACAACAACCATTTCCTATAAGTTCTTCTAAAATCTCCAAGTCAAGTAATAGCAAAAGTTTGAATTGTATACCATGGTTTACCTGATTAAATTACTAGACAACAACATCAAAGCCCAGGAAACATATCAATACACCATCAACCACTACTACTACAACACTTAAATCCCAAAAGTTAGGAAGTGATATGGATCCTCAAAATCTAGTTTACCTAATTTTAATCCAGTTAACACCTATTACAAAAACTTACCAGTTTCTAAAAAAAAACATCTATTACAAAATCCACACCTTCAAAATAATAAATTCTTCTAACATCTTTAATTTAAGTAATACCAAAAGTTTGAATTGTTTAACATGGTTTACCGATTAAATTACTAGACTGTACATCAAAGCCCAGGAACATATCAATACAACAACTACTACTACTACTATGCCTAAATCCCAAACAAGTTGGAATCCGCTATATGAATCCTCAAATTCTATTCCATGCAATGTTGACCAATTTCAATTCAGTTAACATCTATATCAAAATCCACACCTTCAAAATCATAAATTCTTCTAACATCTTTAATTCAAGCAATACCAAAAGTTTTAAGTGTTTAACATGTCCCGATTAAATTACTAGGCAAAAACATCAAATCCAGGAACATATCAATACAACAACAACTATTGCTACTACTATGCCTAAATCCCAAATAAGCTGGAAGCCGCTGTATGAATCCTCAAAATCTATTCTACTCAATGTTGACCAATTTCAATCCAGTTGACATCTATATCAAAATCCCCACCTTCAAAATCATAAATTCTTCTAACATCTTCAATTCAAGTAATACCAAAAGTTTGAATTGTATACCATGGTTATTGGTTTTCCAATTAAATTACTACCCAACAACATCAAAGCCCAGAAAACATATCAATACAACATCATCAACAACTACTATTACTACTACGCCTAAATCCTAAACAAGTTAATCCTCAAAATCTATTCCACCCAATTTTGACCAATTTCAATCCAATAAACATCTACAACAAAATTCACACCTTCAAAGGCACAAAAACAAATAAACACCAATTCAGAACTTCCATCAATCAAACTTTTCACACAATAAAAACCAACAGAAGAAATACAAGATTCAAAGATCTAACCTTCTACTAGCCAGCTTTAACTTTACGTATCCGAACTGAAAATTGACCCAAAAAAAAGAATAATTTCTTATTAGTTTTTTTCTTTTTGTGTCTTTGAACGAGCAACAAGAACAACAACAATAATGGCAGCAACAACCACAACAACCCTACAACTAAATTGTGAAAAAAGTGTTTGGCTAAGAATTTATAGCTCCATTGAGCGGCACCTGATTTTTTTTAACAAACTTTATTATTATTATTTTTATTTTTGTTGATTAACATAACAAATAAGCTTTGAATATATTCTGTTCAAGTATTATTCAGCACTCAGCAGTAAGAAGGAAAAGAAAATAATTTTATTTTTATTTTAAAAAAAAAATGGTGACCACTAAAAAATAGAATTTTGAGATCGGATTTTATGACCACTTATTAAAAGGGGAGGAGTATTACTCTAAATGTACATGCAGTGATTTATATAAATGTGACAGTCCAATTATAACCGTCGATTATTCAGCGGCTTTTAAGTTGGTGATTCGTACCGACTTTTGACCTAATTAAAAGAACGCTTTGAAGCTAATTAAAGACAAATTAATTATATGTTTTTGGCTGTATTATTGAAATTGAATAATCTTTCATGCCGTTGTGTACTACTTGTCAAAGTTTTTTCAATAATTGATTTGATTAATCTTGTAAATTAAATTAGATTAAATTAATTTATCATTTAAATAATTAATCAGTTGTGATATTTTTTATATTAATTGTAGATAAATATAGCAAAAGAAAAGTATTACCGGGAGATCTTCTGCTAGCCCAAGATCGTTAACTAAGATTGAAAGATTCAACTAAAAAGATCGTTAACTAAGATTAGGGGTGGGCATGGTATGGTATATACCGAATACCATATCGAAATCGAATTTTTTAATACCGTGGTATGGTTATCATGGTATTTGGTATGACTTTTTTTTTTGGTATTTAAAAAATAAATACCAAAATACCGTATACCATACCGAAATAT
>JBCEWC010007218.1:0-21745 GCA_038996855.1 Solanum aculeatissimum | reverse complement strand
TCTATACACTTGCTCATCTTAAGCGTTAGACGTAAATATAGCCCTCCAATCTGAAATTTAATCACTTCTAAAAATTATTGCTCATTTGACAAAGCCATATCATATCCTATATACATAGTACTAGTACACGTGAAACGCGGGGTGTTACAATTACGAGCCATGGAATGCTCTACGGCCCGTGAATTGGGGTTTCGTGGAAGCCTGAAACCCTTTCATCCCCACCTTTTTGTCTATGAGTTATGAGACAAGCCGTATCTTGCAATATGACTCGTGATGAGTCTCGTAAACCACTTTGACACTTAGGTAAATTTTAAGGACTTACCTGGGGTTCACGAACCTAATCCACGACCCATAGTTCTACATAAGAATCATGGACTTAGTTTATGGATTGAAGTGCATCCTATCCTTGCTCATTAGAGATCTTCCCGAGATGGTCTATGGGTCGTGAAATGCAGCACGACCAATAGAGCAGATCATGAACTCCAGTTTCTATTTATTTTCAGCCAAAATTGGTTAACTTGGTCTGGAACCTGCAAAACCTGCAAAAATACACTGTTACCCTATACAACTCCAGTCCATTGTCCAAAATTTACAGTCTAAAAATACAAAAACTAGCCTAATCTAAAGTCTAAAGCTAAAAACAAAAACTAAACTATGATTATTACAAAAAAATATCTTGGGTTGCCTCCCAAGTAGCTCCTGATTTAACATCGCGGGTTATCTGATTACTCAGACTTCATTAATAGCCCAGACCTCCATCTTAAGCTCGTCAGACCTCTTCATTAATCTGTAGACGTTGAAGGTGACTTCCTCGTCATTTAATTTGAACTTGAGAAAGTCAGATTCCATGTCCACCGGGGCTCACCCAGTGGCCAAGAAGGGCCTTTCCTAGATTATTGGGACTTCAAAGTCAACTTCGCAGTCTAGGATCACGAAGTCCACAGGGAATAAGAACTTGTCCACCTTAACGAGAACATCATGCAAGATCCCCACTGGCTTCCTCACGGTGCGATCAATCATCAAATGTCGCATGATAGTAGGTGTAGGGGCTTCCAGACCGAGCTTCTTGAAAATCACAAGGGGCATCAAGTTAATGATGGCACCAAGATCACATAATGCCCTTGCGAACTCCACATCCCCTATAGTACAGGGAATGGTAAATGCTCTGGGGTCCTCTCTTTTCTGCACCAAGGATCGAGTAGAGATAGCACTGCAATGTTGGAGCTCTTGTGAGATCTCCTGACTCATGGTGCGCTTCGTCGTCACCAAATCCTTCATAAACTTTACGTATTCGAGAATTTTCTCCTGCGCCTCAATTAGTGGGATGTTGATAGAAAGTTTCTTCAGCGTGGACAGGAGATGTTTGAACTTACCTTCCTCCTCTTTTTTTTTAATCTTTATGGGAAGGTAGGAGGAGGTCAAGGAATGGATTTCGATTGTGTTGGCTCAATATTTCTTCGCTCAGTATGAATACCAACATATCTAGCTTCAGCTTGCTTATCCACAACACACTCTTCACGAACCTTATATCTACAGGCATTGGAGGATTAGTGGTCTACTTCCCACTGTAAGTTGTGATAGCCATACAGTGCCCTTCATTCTTTGGATTTTGAACAGTGTTGCTGGGTAGAGTACCTTTCTGGCATTGGTTGTTTTGGGTCGAGATTTGGACAAACTGCTGCTTGAGCTTCTTAATTGCTACTGAATAAGACTTGATCTTCTGATTAATACTGAAGATGTCAGTCTTCATCCCCTTCAGTGTCTTATTTTGTGCATCAACCTTCTTCAATAATCTATCAAACATCTTCTCGACCCTGGACAAAACTGCACTAGCATCACAATCGTAGAGTGGAACATAAATGCCACTTTTATAACCATCTCTGCGACCCCACTCAACATCTCTCTCTTGGCCTCTATATCGATCATAGAAGCCACCCATGTTGTTGTTGTTATAGGTTGCCTCATGTCCACAGTTTTGACCCTAGTTTCCTTGCCCTTAGCATCAGTAGACCTGATTGAACCCCTGAGCATTGGGCCAAAAAACCCCCATTTGCTCATCTACGAAACAAGCCTCATTTTCAAAATTGGGTTCCTCATACATGGGTGCTCGAACAGGCTGATGAGTAACTGCATTCACCTTCTCACCATTTTGCTTCATTAGCAACTCCATATTGGTACTAATCCGTGCAAGTTCCTACATCACTTTCTTACTGACCTTTGCGTACACCAGAGTAGTAGTAATAGCAAATGAGCTCCTTGTTGTGTCCTTGTCCCTTGTTCCCCATACATAATTTATTTTGACCATCCTCTCTATCCTCTCAGCAATCTCTTGGAAGTTATGATCTATGAACGATCCGCCCATGATGGTGTCAACGGTTGCTTTCCCGTTCTCATCAAGGGCTCTGTAGAAAATTTCAACCAGGGACTCATCTACGATCTTGTGGTCAGGAACCCTTCTCAAACACTTTGAAAATCGCTTCCATGTAGTACCGATCGAATTACCAGGAAACTGCTCGAAGTTATTAATCTCCTGTTTGAGCTTGAGATTTTTGGAGATGAGGGAATACCTCTCCAAATAGGTCATCTGCAATTCAACCCATCTGGTGAACAAACTTTGTAAGAGCTCAACCAACCAAAGATGTTGCATTACCAGAAATATATAATGGAAACACAAGGAGCCCAATGGCATCCATAGATAGGTTTTGGCTCCCCATTACACTCTTACATATAAAAATGACGTTGTGTAGGTGATTATGCGGATCCTATGATGGTAGCCCTGCAAACAGCCCATGATTCTGAAGCATATGCAGCAACACATTCAACACGACAAACTTATTGTCATCCAGAAGTAAAGGTAACACTATTGCTCTAGTGATATCCATAGCGATCGAGTTCAGCCAATATTGATTCCAATCATTTGTTACAGCTCGAAGTCCCTCAGGCTATGGAATGACTATGGGTGGGTTATCCCCATTAGGATTCAATACAGCGTTCGCCGCATTCTCAACATCATCACCGGGTTGTCGGGCTATTTGTCTTCTAGTTTGCTTAATCTCTGGATCAAAAGGAATCAAGGGAGTGCCTCGACTTCTCATAGTTGACATACAATGTTCACCTGCACCTATATCAAAACAAAAACAAAAAAATGTAAAATTAGGAAAATACAGAGCAATCTATCAAATTACAGTGTACTAATCAAGTCTAGCCATATTCCCCAACAACGGCGCCACTAAATGCTCTCAACTCCGCGCTTATGCTTAGCACACACCCCTACTAGTAGGTTTTGAAGTAGTCGTACTCAAGTATTTAACCTATCATGGGTAGGATCGTTCCCTTGAGGAATATAGTAGACTCCAGATTAGCACACTTCTGTAAATTGAATTGATATACTCTAATATCTCCCAGAAACAGAAAAATAGAAAATAAACATAAAAAAGGGGGATTTGCGATTAAAATAAATTCTAAACTATAACAACAAGTTGTTTGAAATCAGTAGCGAAACGAACTAGGGCAACGTGTTCCCCAGAACTCCCTAACTAAGTGTTCTTGGATACTTGCGACTCTTTTATGGCGTATAGGTGCAGGACAGTAAGTTAAGTTCTCTTAAATCTTGGATCGAGCATCTAATCATCACATTACTGGATTGGTCTCTGTGATGTGGCATTACTAACCCTTACTTTTATTCCCAGACCAAAACTACTACCCCTAGTAGCCTGATTAGTTGAGAAAAGGTCGATCAACCTCTGTTAATTACTTCTTTTCCTCTTCATCACCTCCTAGATCGGGAAGGTGATGCTAGGTGAGTTCTAACGTAGGCCTCCCGTTAAAAATTACTTAAATTGAAGAAGTTAATAAATACATCTTAAACACCATCCAAGAAATTGCAAGTAATCAAATCTTATCTTAGTTAGTTTGTCATGGTTCCCACAACTCTAGTTTTGGATTTAGCCATGCATACTTGAGGTTTGATTGAAAATCATGTAAGAAGAGTACATAATTAAATAACTTACGTAGCAGGAATTGATGAACAAAACCTGAAATCTCAATGAAAATTGAAAACTTGAATTGATAGAATCATAAAATATTGTTCACAAATTCTCTAAAGTACTGTATCTAATGTTGTAAGACGTTCTCTATTCTTCTATATTTGATAAAAACCTATAAAAAACTATTTATAGTACTTAAAATATAAAGCTGAAATGAAATAGGATAAATATGTTAGCACCGGTCATGAGCATCTTTTACGGCTCGTAAGATAGTTCATGGCTCATGAGTCGGGGTCTCGTGAAATGTGGGCACAGCTACTAGAACTCTTCATGAAACCTCCTTCACGAGTCATGAGTATTCCACGACTTGTGAAGGGTTTCGTCTAAGCCACATTCTATAACTTTTCACTTTCTGCTTCTTCAATTAACGACCGCACTCTACGACTCGTATGTTGGTCTACTACTCATGCTTGGATCTCGTAGAGTAGGACTCACTTTTCAACCTCTCACTGGAACAACAAATTAAACTCCCTTTATAACTCGTGGAGTGAACCACAACCCGTAGAGGGTCTCATAAATTACTGATTTCCTACAGAATCTTTATTTCAAGCTCAAAACCACGCCAACACTGAAATCTTGCAAAAACAAATAAAGAAAACATCAAATCTACTAACATCGCATTGAGAACAAGCAAAATTCAAGGTTTTAAGCATTAAAAGTATTATATTTTGGTAGCACATCAAGGGCATTAGTCATAGTGCTACAACAGTTCAAGAGGGCTATAGGATGGACAATAGTAAACATCATCGGTATTCCACCTGGGGCATGCACTCATAAGATCCAACTGGTCAAAGGTTACAAGCCAAGTGTTAAATACCAAACGTGCCTCAACCCACCTCTGCAGGAGGTAGTACACAAAGAAATTATCAAATGGTTGGATGCAAGTGTAATATACCTAATAGCAGACAACGAATGGGTAAGTTTGATCCAATGTGTTCCAAAGAAAAGAGGTATCACTGTGGTCCTTAAGACGAGCAACGAATTGATATCCATGCAACTAGTCATAGGATGGAGGGTATGTATGGACTAATGGAACTCAATGTTTTGACAGATAAAGATCATTTCCCTATGTCATTTATGGACCAAATGTTAGATCAGTTGGCTGAAAAAGGATGGTTTTGCTTCTTTGACGGTTACTTAGGATACAATCAGATCCCCATTGCTCCAGAGGAATAAGAGAATACCACATTTACATGCCCTTATAGGACATTCCCATTCAGAAGGATGTCATTTGGGTTGTACAATGCACCAGTCCCATTCCAGAGATGTATGATGTCCATCTTCTTAGACATGGTGGAAAATATAATCAAGGTATTCATGGATGACTTCACTGTGGTGGGTGACTCATTCAAAGATTGTCTAACAAACTTGTAGGCTATGCTACATAGGTGTGAAGAATGTCATCTGGTTTTGAACTGAGAGAAGTGTCACTTCATGGTAAAAGAAGGCATCGTATTAGGGCATATAATTTTTAGCAAGGGTATTAAAGTAGACAGAGCCAAGATTGAGGTAATTGAGAAGTTTCCCCCACCTATCTCTGTTAAAGGGGTAAGAAGTTTTTTGGGACATGCAGGGTTCTACCGGTGCTTCATCAAAGACTTCTCAAAGATTGCACATCCTTTGTGAAAATTCCTTAAAAAGAAGACCAAGCTCGTATTTTATGATGCATGACATAGAGCATTTGAAGGCTTGAAGTAGAGGTTGACATCAACCTCTATTATTATCGCTCCAGACTAGTCAAAGCCATTTAAAATCATGTGTGATGAAAGTGGGGTTGCCCTTGGTATGGTATTGGGACAGCGCAGAGAGAAGATCTTATATCTTATATATTATGTCAGTAAAGCCCTAAATTCAGCATAAAAGAACTACACTGCCACAGAACAGGAATTACTCGTAGTGGTTTTTTCTTTTGAAAAGTCCAGATCCTATCTCTTGGGGACCGTAGTTATTGTACACATGGATCACTCAGAATTGTAGTTCTTAATGACGAAGAAGGATGTGAAACCAAGATTGATCTGATGGATACTCCTGCTCCAAGAGTTTGACTTCAAGGTGATCGATAGAAAGGGAACAGGGAACCAAGTTGCAGATCACCTATCTAGGTTGGAGCATGAAACCATGGAAAAGTGTGATGATGGGGTTGAGATTGATGATTCTTTTCTTGATAAAATAGTGTTGGCAGCATAGCATGACTTGATACCCTAGTTTGTGGATTTTGCGAACTATTTGGTTAGCGACATTGTGCCCCCCGACTTGACACCTCACCAATGCTGGAAGTTCATGACTGATGTGAGAAAGTTCTTTTGGGATGATCCATACTTGTTTCGTGTATATGTAGATAGGGTTATTCGTCGTTGTGTTCATGAGGTTGAAATGATGAGCATTCTAGAAGTGTGTCATTAATCCCTAGTCGGTAGGCATAATAATGGAGTGCAAGCAACATATAAGATCTTGTAGTATGGATACTATTGGCCAACCATCCACCAGGATGCCCATGATTACGTCAAGGCTTGTGATAAATGCTAGAGAGAAGGAGGTATCTCCTGCAAACACGAGTTTCCCCTAAACCCCATTATAGTGATCAAATTATTTAATGTATGGAGGATAGATTTCATGGGCTCGTTTGTTATATCACATGGAAACAAATATATCCTAGTGGTTATAGACTATGTATCAAAGTGAGTGAAAGCAGTGGCGCTTCCTAATAATGAAGGCAAGAGTGTCATAACATTCCTGAAAAGGAATATCTTCTCTAGCTTTGGCACCCCTCGGGCTATCATTAGTGATGGAGGATCGCATTTCTGCACCAGGTTATTCAAAGCGTTACTTAAGAAGTATGGGGTCAAGCATAGAGTGACAACACCTTACCATTCTCAGACTAGTGGGCAAGTAGAGGCATCGAATCGGGAGATCAAATAGATCTTATCTAAAATGGTGATTGCAAACCAGATAGATTGGTCACAAAATCTTGATGATATATTATGGGCATATCATACTGCTTTTAAGACCCCGATAGGTATGTCTCCTTACCAACTTATCCTTGGTAAAGCCTGCCACTTACCGGTAGCATTGGAGCACAAAGCGATATGGGCATTAAAGATATCGAATCTAGATTGGAATGATGTGGCCACCTTGAGGCTAAACCAGTTAATGAGCTTGACGAATTTTGCTTAAAGGCATATAAAAGTTCATCTCTATACAAGCAGCAGATGAAGTTTCAGTGTGATCATCAGATCAAAAAGTGCCAGTTCACGCCTGGAGATTTAGTGTTTCTCTACAACTCTAGATTAAGGTTATTCCCCGGAAAACTCAAGTCTAAATAGATTGGACCCATTAAATAGCACGAGTTTTCAGCTATAGAGCCATTGAATTGGAGAAAAGAAATGGTTTAACTTTCAAAGTGAATGGCCAAAGACTGAAAATGTATCTTGGCAATGATGAGGATATTAAGACAGTGGAAGCATGGGAACTTGATGAAGTTTGAGTAATCAAGTTGGCTGAGTCATGCCGCGACACTAAATCAGGCACTACTTGGGAGGCAACCCAAGATAAGTGAGGCACTTAAACACCCAGGTATATTCTTTCGACCTCGATTCTTTATTTTCAATATTTTGTGTGCGTTGGGGGCAATGCGCAGCTTTTTTGATGGGGTGTAGGTAGTTATAGGCCTCAGTGAAGTCTGAGTAGCCTTGGCCTATAACTATCCCAATTTTTTATTCAAAGGGTTTTCTTGCCTGTGTTCTTTTTCCCTGTGAATTTTTATTTTTTTGTTGAACTAGCATGTTTAGGATGTTTAGGTAGTATTGATAGCATACAGTACTTATATCCATGGCATAATTATGTTTTTTGTTGAAAATTGATACCCACCAAATTTTGTGATTAGTTAGTTTTGATAGCAACCTTGCATGATTAGTTGTTTGACAGTTTTTGTTCTGATAAGTTAGCCTAAATTGTGATAAAAAGCATGATGTGATAGTCTGTATTAACATGTAAGTAGTGTCATGTGTGCGTGAGCTTAGTTGCATGATTCAGTACTGTGTTTTAATTCAGAAATCTCCCTGTTACTCTGACTTATACTATAAATTAGTGGGTTAGGAAAGGATCTTAGGTCGTTGTTCTTAACAAGTCCACTTAGCCTGAAATAACCAACCAGATATGCTATATATCACTTGATCCCTATGTTTGAGCCTAAAATTAACCTCTTTCTTTGTACATACCCAAGTAACCATGCCTTGATAAATGATAAGTCCAAAACTTGGCCCTGGTCCTTCCTTGAACAGTGTGCACCTCGACTGAGGCCAAAAGCCTAAGTTAAGGGTAGCTATCCAAAAGTGGTCCTGGTTCTGAAGATGGATATTGTGCACCTCAACTCAGGCCAAAAGTCTAAGTTGAGGGTGGCTAGTGTGAGGAAAATCATAAAATGAGGGGAAAACTAGTGATACATAAAAGGGGAAGAAAATGTTTGAAAATGGTACAAAAAAAATAAGAGAAGTGCCAAATCAATGTGCTAGATAGAAAAAGATTTGGAATGGGAGAAAAAGAGGGAATAAAGGAAAATATGGGTTGGTAGGGTAAAAAGTAGAAAAATATAGTGTCAAGGAAGGTCATTAGTCACTATGTTCCTAAAGTATCATACCAGAGCCCCCTGAGCCTACGGTACAAGCCTGAAAAGTCCCAAAGTGATCCTAGTCCAACTAGTTGAAGGTGTCCGTCGTGAGTATAGGAGCAAGCCTATGGTATTGGTCACAGTATTTGAAAGTTATTTGTGCGAGTAAGTGTTGTAGTATTGTCCCAAGTACTAAATTTGAAAATATCATTCTTAGTTAGGAATGGGACTTCTTTTTGTGAGGGCACTTGCATTGCATTGTTGATATCTGACTAAGTCAGTGATTGTTGCTTATTTATGGTTGCATAGCTTATTATAGTTGCACTATTGGATGTATTGGTCTGCATTAGTTTGATGGATAGTTATCTGATGTGTATTTGAAAAAAAGATGTGGGTATCTGTATTAGATTTTGATATAGTCTGTGCCATTGGGTTGAGGTTTGTGTGTCTCTAGACTACTTATCTAGATTGAGTCTGTCACTTGAGTACAAGTAACAATTTTAAGTCAAGGGTGTTAATGTGCTGCCAAAATGTAGTACTTTTGATGCTTAACACTTAAAATTTTGTGTGTTCTCAAAGCAATGTTAGTAGGTTTGATTGTGTTTTGTGTTTGTTTTGCAAGATTTCAATGTTGACATGATATTTAGACAAAGTACGCTGAAACAACAGAATTTTATGATCCATAGAACCCTTTACGAGTCATGGAAAGGTTCATAAGTCGTAAAAGGGGTCTCATGTCAAATTCCAATTAAGGGTGAATTTTTGAAGTAAACTCTATGAGGAAAGCAGACGAGTCGTAGAATGATCCATGAGTCATAGAGCATATTTGTGCCCTGAGGATCAGAAAGTGGAGAAGTTCTGAAAAATCAGACGAAGCCTCTTATGGACCATAGAATCTTACACGGCCCGTGGATAGGTCTCATAGAAGTAGCCTCTAGATTTCAGTTGTAATCCGTAGCCTCTAGATTTCAGTTGTAATCCATGAATCATCGATATACGAGCCATAGAGTGAAGCACGAGCTATGAACTTGTCCGTAGATGGTGCCGATATAGTTTTTCTATTTTATTTTGGTTTTATATTTTATATATTATAAATAAGTTTTTTGGTTATTTTTCATTAAGTTTCCAGCAGTCACGAAATTTGAACAAGGTTTTAGAAGATACATTTATGATTTATCATATTATGAGAGAAAAAGCATTAGTGTGTGTTCTTTATTTAACCTTGTGATTCTAATTAAAGTGTTGGACTTCATATTCTTAATTCATATGTGTAAGTGCTAAATTATGTTACTATACTTCATAATCTCTACATTTATATTGATCATATATAGTTAAATCCACAACTAGGGTTGTCGAAACCATGACGAACGAACTAGGTAAAATCAGATATTTTGTAAGTCTTGGAAAGTGTGTTAGGTTGTATTAATTAATCCTCTTCGCTTTAACTGCTTTTTAACGGAGGCCTACGTTAGAACTTGCCTAGTATTACTTGTTGGATCAATAAAGTAATAAATAGGAAAAGAGTTAATTAACAGGATTCAATTGAGACATTCTCATCTAATAAACCAAATCGGATCAACGGGAGGTTGTATTGGGATAAAAGTAAGGGTTAGCAATGTCACATCATGAAGAAGGAACAAGTTCCAAGATGAAACTTACCTATTCGTTGGATCAAAGGTTTAGGTAAACCTAACTTACTGTCCTACACCTACACACTGGAAAAGGTTGCATTTATCTGATAATACCCAGTTAGGGATTCATGGGGAATACATCACCTTAGTTATCTCTTCTACTGATTTCTCATCACCTGCATTCATTTAGTTTAGTTAATTTTACTTTACAAACCCCTCTTTCCTGGGAGATAAGTAGGTTAATCATTTCCGACTTACATTGAATTAATTCTTGAGTTTACCATATTCCCTGAGGGATCGACCCTAACCTTGGTTAAATTAATTACTTGACAGCGACCATTTTACCTCAAAACAAAAGGTATGGCTTGAGCAACATCAAGTATCTGCAATTTCGTCCAACTGGTGATTGAAATCTTTGGGAGCTCAGATAACCATAGTATTCCATTGCCAAGAAAAGAAAGTGGGAAAACACGGAGCCCAACAGCATCCACGGATAGGTTTTGATTTCCCATCATACTTTTACAAAAAAACACAATGTTGTGTAGGTAGTTATGTGGATCCTCTGATGGTAGGCCTTTGAACAACCCATGGTTCTACAACATCTGTAATAGCCCACTCGACACGATGAACTTAGTGTCATCCGACAGTGGAGGTAACACAATAGCTCCCACGATATCCATCTCCATAGGGTCAAGACGATATTGGTTCCATTGATTTATTATAGACATTGTGGTTGTGGATTTAGCAGAGGTGGGTTGTCATCATTTGGATTGAGTATTGTGTTCACCGCATCACCAGTAGCATTGTTAGCATTATTCTGGGTCATCCACCTTAGTGTTCTTTAGATCTCTAGGTCAAATGGCATCAAGGGATTGCCTCGACTCTGAGTGTTGTGCATACACTATACTTGCACGCTAAAACAAATAAAAATAACAAGAAACGTAAAATCAGAGAAATAAGGATTTATCACCAAATTTCTTTGAACTAAACAAGTCTAGTCATATTCCACAACAACGGCGCCAAAATACTTGATGTCGCTCAAGCCACACCTCCATTTTTAGGTAAAGCGATCCTGTCAAGTAAATAACCTAACTGAGGTTAGGGTTGATCCTTCAGGTAATATGGTACACTCTAGAGTAGTACAATTGTAAAGTGGGGTGATTAACCTATTTATCTCCTAAGAAAGAGGGGTTTTGCAATAAGTAAAATAAACATTTGATCCAGCGTATAGGTAAATTTCATCATGAAACTTGATCTGTCTCTGCAATGTGACATTACTAAGCCTTACCTTTTTATCCTAGTACAACCTCTCCTTGATCCGATTTGGTTGATTAGACAAGAACAACTCAATCGGATCTTGTTAATTATCCTCTTTTCCTATTCATTATCTCATTGATCCGGCAAGTAACACTAGATATGTTCTAACATAGGCCTCCATTAAAAAATAGTTAAAGTGAAGAGCAATAACTATACATCCTAACACACCTTCCAAGAATTATGAATTATTCAATTTTACTTCGTTAGTTCTTCATGGTTCCCACAAGCATAGTTGTGGATTTAGCTGTGCATGATCAGTGTAGATGCAAGAATTATGAAGTAGAATAACATAATTTAGCACTTACACAAAGGAATTGATTAACAAGGAATCCAACTCTTCAAATAGAAATCAAAATACGAATCAAGAACATCAAAGTTGTGTTTCTCTCTAAAACTACTGAAAACTATGAACTTGTACGAACTCTCTCCAAAATTAATGAAAACTAACCTAAAAATCTATTTATAATGTCTAAAATACAAAACCAAAACGAAATAGAAAAACTATGTTGGCACACTCCATGGAAAGTTTACGGCTCTTGCTTCAATCTCCGACTCGTGTATCGGGATTTTTGGACTTCAACTGGATTCTAGAGACTGCTTCTACGAGACCTTTCCACGGGCCATGTAGGATTCTACGTCTAGTGGGGGGTTTCGTCTTATGAAATTTTAAAACTTCTCCACTTTTTGATCCTCACGGCACGATGACACTCTACGACTCATGAAATGGTTTACGACTCATCTGCCCCCTTGTAGAGTTTAAATCAGAAGATTCACCTCCTCACTAGAAATTGCTACGACTCCCCTTTTACAATCTGTGAATCTTTTCATGACCAGTAAAGGATTTCATGAATTATCAAAAATTGTTGCTTCAGCATACTTTGCCCAAAAACACTGTCAACACTGAAATCCTACAAAACAAACACAAAAACACATCAAATCTACTAACATCACTTTGAGAACACATAAAATTTTAAGTTTTAAGTATCAAAAGTGTTGTATTTCGACAGCACATCAGTAACAAAAATAACACAGTACCCAACAAGTCAACTAACAAAGCAAAGCAATTCCAATAGAATACACAAACTCCTTTCATCTCAACCGATCTCCACAACTACAACTTGCACAGAAAATCAGCCCAATCCAGCCCAACAACATATAATACACAATAAAAATAGTTTTTCACAATATCACAATTAAACATCAGAAGCCACAACCCACAAGTGATAACACAGTCAATCACAGGAATAACATCAGGCCACACAATAATATGCAAGGATGAGATACAATGTTTATGCAATAATTATCAACAATGACCTCGGCCTCATAACATCACTGAAAAATACCTCAACATCACCACATCGTCGGTAACAACCTTGGCATAATATCATCACCGACAACAACCTCAGAATCATAATATCACTAGTAAAGATCTCAGGATCACATTGTCATCGACAATGACCTTAGCATCACATCTTGGCCGGTAAAGACCTCGGCCCCAATTTTTACTATCTCACTCATATCAATATCCAGAACAATGCAAGTATGTGTGACATAGAATGAATGAAAAACAGATGAAGTCCACATACAAATCTACTCATAACCACCAACCACAATAATATATATATTAATATATAATTCTCATTAGTTAACCACATTATTTAATTCAAGTGTTACAACGCCACACCAACTCATATTTAGATTTAATTACCCAATTTTTATAATATTACAAATATTTCATGCATCACACAAAGAAGAGAGGAAAATCTAGGAATTCTACGAGAATTACAAAGTTTTAAAAGTTTACTTGCCTTAGTCGAATCACAATCAATCAAACACTTGAGTCTTTCCCTTTCTAATAGAATTTGTAGCACCACGATATGATCAAATAAGAATTCACAATTAAATTTTGAAACGAACAACACTCATATTACTGCATGTCTAACTCAGACCCAAAACCCCTCCAATTATAAAATCAATTCCCAAAATTTCAAGGCTAGGGTTAAGTCTTTAATTTTTCCAATGTAATAATCTAAGAATATTCATGTAATTCATACACCTAATACTTAATCACTTATATCAATATACCAAAATTCAATTTATAAAAGAATTACAAAATAATAAAATTTTCAAATGTAAAGCCACTGGTTACGAAACCAGTGGCGACATATAGGAGTCCTACTAATGATCATTACCTTGAGACATTTAATGCCTCTTACTAATGCCTTTGGTGATTATCCAATGGCATCACCAGCAAGGCATTCCTTGTCCCCCAATTTCTAAAGAAATGGTGCCATACATATACTCAATTTTAATTTCCTTTTCAACTTAAAAAGCTACCATAAAAGTAATTAATATCACATATATATAAAGATGGTAGATCATTACTAATTGAAGAATTTTGGTAGTATTTTACCTGAGGAGTTAAAGATCAACTCCCACACTGTGTAGGTTAGTTTCTCTTCTTTCTTTTTTTTTGCTATCTCTCAGGTTGTTGGAGTAAAAATATTAAGTCTCACAAATTTACTTTAATAAATAATTTAAGTAGTATAGAATATTTAATAAGTTATTAATTTAATTCCTTAACTAAATTAGTTATCTAAATTTACCCGTAACTCAGTAATAGAAGTTAACTAATAGTCCAAAAGACTCCTTTAAAATTTATGAGAATGATATTTTTCTGAAACATGTGAGGATTAGTTTTCAAAATAACCTAACATGTCATTACAAAATAGCAAGCCAAAAGCAACAAAGAGATATTGAGAAAGATGACACTTTGATGTTCAGATTCATCCTAAACCAAAACATTTCATGCTAAGGGCTCGAGACAGAAACCTGACCAAATGAATAACAAGTGTATCCTCAATGGTATAACAAACAATGTTCCTTCTGATTAAAACATAAATAATATGAACAGAAAAATCAATACGAAGAGGGGCACTGTGAATTTAACAAAGAAATTTTACATAAATACACAACTTATAATATAATAATCTCTAAAAGTTCCAACAATTATTAAAAATCTCCAAAATTCCTTATTTTCTTATTCACTCTCCTAGTTACGGATACATGACTCTTCACATCTCATCCCTTTTCTGCAAGCTAAACTTGCTCCTTCTTTTTTGTCTAAATTCCCATGCTTGATTTTACATCTTCCATCTTAAAAAAAAATATTTTACAATCTTTGAATTCTATCAAAACTTGTCTTCTTCATCCTATCTGTTCATAATCATATTAACCAAACTTAAACCTCTAGTTTTCTTCATCTTTCTTTTTGTTTTTTATTTTCATGAGTGTCGATAATGGATTTTAATCTGTTGTTTAGTTTAGTTTTTTCACAAATAGTTATGGAATAGGTGAGGTGAATATGGTGATTCATTGAATATTGTGATTTAAGTATTGAATATAGTGATTCATGTGTTGAATATGGTGATTCATTCAACTATGGTGATTCATGTGTTGAATATGGAATATAGTGATTCATTGAATAGTTGAATATGATGATTCATGTGTTGAATATGTTTATTCATTCAATTATGACGATTCATGTATTGAATATGGTGATTCATTGAATAGTTGAATATGGTAATTCATATGTTGAATAAGGTGATTCATTCAACTATTCTACAACTAGACCATTTTGGAATAGTTCAATATAGTGATTCATTACAGTGTATCGCACTGTTGTAGAATCATCCAAAGCAGATCTAGGATGGATAAATCGAGTTATTCACGATGCATCTTCTCCCAAATTTCTAAAATTTGATATCAATATTGATTCGTCTAACGAATGATAGGCTTAAAAAATTTTAAAATTTTAATTTGTTTCGATTTAGAAGGGCTTAATTAGCCTAGTAAAATAAGGTAATCCATTAATTATGGAATTCTAAATAAATCTTTCATTATTTTTTCCTTATTTGACGCAACAACATTAAAGTCATCAATGTGTATCACCAAAGTAACATAAGTATCCGTGTTTCTCTAAAGAAGGGGAATTTTTATAAATATGAAAAAAGTCAGAATAAATTGAAATTTGCTCTTAACACTATGGAGTTTATGTAAGCTATACATTTAACAAATCAAAAACGAGATTGAAACTCGGTTAAACATGCTTAAAATAGTTCGGTCAAGATTTTCTTGTTTCAAGATTCACGTATGGAATAGCGTTGTAACTCCTCTTTTGTGATCAACCGCTTCTAATCAACGATTATTGATACCCTCATTTAACCCTTTTTACTTAAATCTGTTATTTTACATGAGTTATATGACATAAAGAGTTACTAACTTACTTTGTTGTATGAAAGTCCTGTTGAAGTGTTTGAGGGAACTCATGGGTTCACTTTGAAATTTATACAAATAAATAAAAGTACGAGAGTAGTAGTTGGAGATGACGAACACAATGTTTCATGTATAAATCTATTAAGGTATTTCTTAGAGTTCCTTATATCACTTCATCAAGGCTTATTTTAATTTGTTTTTTAAAGCCAATCAAAGTATTTGGGGAAATCTTTTTTTTTTCTATTTAAAGAATCTTGGATTTATTTTCAAATTTACACAAACGAATAGATCAGCAGTGCAAGAGTACTAGTTTTAAAATAAAAATTTAGATATTCAAAATCTATACAAATAGTACTATAACTTGCAAATTTTTTCAAATCAATATGATAATAGTCAAAAAATTTATAGTTTGACTTTCAAATAGTGACAATAGCCACACATAGTTCAAGGTGATCAATTGGACACCCTTCATTTAAAAAATATTATTATATATATAAAAAATTGTTGAAATACATCGGTTAAAAATTATTTTTCATTCACATATATTAAATCTTGTTTATGACTTTGTCATTGCTCTTGAAAAGAAAAACTATGACAACTAAAAATAAAGAGAAAAGAGTATTAAAAAGTAATTTTTACCTATATAACTCCTTTAAGGATATATATTATACTCTTTAAATACATTATTTTATAATTACTACTAATAACATTTTAATTACAGGTTATAACAAATCAATAATATTTTATAATATTTAATCTATATTTTTATTAAAAACGTATATTCATTAAATTAGTTATAATGGATTTATATCCCTTTTTTATATAACAATCACACACTACAATTAAGGGAATTTTTATTGGTTAAATTTTACAAGTTACCTTAATTTGTTCAAATTAGCCGTATTTTTCTCTTTCAACATAATTATCATATTTTTCCATGCAAGTCTTTCACTTATACAGAAAGACTCTTGCTCTCCATCTTCTTCTTCGCATGAATCGTCGTTCTTGTAGCTAATCTAATATATTTCATTCACTTCTCACATCATGAATAAGGAAGGTAATGTTAATGTTACTCCTATGAAGAACCCTAGATTAGTATAAGAACAAGAACACGCACAATTAAAGATTGAACCATCAAATTTTCAAATACTAACACAAATCCCGGTGAAAAATGGCATGCCTCCTGATAAAAGAGGCAAACAACAATAAAAAAGACTAAAGCAACATTGAGAAAAAATCCAACTTCAAAAACCAGGAAAAATAAGGGCAAACAAAAAGTCACTGTGTCAGATAAGGGGCAAGGCGAAATTGCTTCAACAAATTGAAGTATCCAAAATAAAAAGGTAAGATAATATCATCTTCTGATAGTCAATATGAGTTGGAGGAAGAATCTGACTTTGACTCTATTCGAGAACCCCTACCCAAGAAAATCAAAGAATGTTTCTGAGGGGGATCTCATCAAAGAATGTGAAAACTGAATATTATGTGTGTTCTGGATAATATGAGTTTTTTCCAATCATAGTATACTAAATTTGGTGTAAAAACAGTATATACGTTGTGTATGAAAAAATTGTATTAATTTGATGTATTTTGTATACCTTTATTAGCTTTAAAGTATTATTGTGTGAATTTTTGAATTCACCAGATTTATATATACCAATTGTGTTTGTTGGTATGAGCATTATATAAACTTTGAGTTTGATGTTTCAATTAAACAATACGGAAGCTATATATTTATAAATATGGTTAATTAGTATATAAACTGAATATAAATTGAGGTGAAAATAGAATGTAATATGAGTTAGGACTTATTTATAAGTTGGTATATATTGGTATACATTATGTATATTAAAATTGGTGTAAAATCGGGATAAATTATATATATACACACACATAAATAAATATATATTTGATGTGGATTATGGCTAAAAAATTAGTATGTAAAACCTATTTTAATTTGTATATTAATTCGATATATTTTGTGTATAGGAATGTGCACTAGGTATATTGACATATGTTGAGTATTATATTTTGAAATTACTGTTTTATAGATGTCAAATAGATTTATTGGTATGAGCATGTTATATATTTTGAGTTTGATGTTTGAATTAAACAGTACATAAACAAACCATGAATTGTGGTGGAAACTGAGTATAATGAGAGAATGAATTGATTTATAAGTTGGTATATATGGTTATACAGTGTGTATACTAATATGGTTTAAAATCATGACTAATCTATCTAGTGTGAAAGCCCTTAGAAAAGTTGATTGAACTTTTTGCCCTTCATTAAAAGACTATGCTTTAGATAAAATCTTCTTTTCACCAATTTTCTTTAAATTATTATTTAATTATATTTATAATATTGACCTTTAAAATATATGGAAAGAAATAATAAAATAAGAATTTCTAATCGTGAAAAGACTCCTAAATCTTGCTTATTTGGTAGACTTCTACTTCTTTCTTATTTGAATCAAAAAATCTATGATCGATAAGGAAAATTCAAATTTACCATGGGTTCTAATTAGTGATAAAATCTCTCTATATATAGGACCTTTATAAATAAATAAATAAATAAAAAGTTGAATAGGATTATAATGTTATTTTACATATAATTTGTAGTATTTTTCTTTTGAAATTTTTACCTCTATACATCTCACGTTGTTTATTTTTTTCAAGTTATCATATTTTGTATTTATCTATATAGATCATTTATTTTATAATAATGTGATTTTAGTTTATTTTGCAGTGTTTATGGCATAATTAATGAACTTTACCTTTTCGGAAAAAAATAGAAATAGACTTGATGGTGACAATTGATGATCTGTCTTGTTGGTAAGTAATGCATTCATTTTTAAGATAAAATTTGGATTAATGGTATTTACATTCTGTCATTTTTATTTTTAATTATTTTAAGAAATGTCATTCTCCATTAGTATCTTTTTATAACACTATTATTTATTAAAGTCAAGTTACATGAAATAGTTAAATTTGAGTTAAGAATATCAATATTTATATAGTAAGTACAATGTAAAGACTCTTGACAGATGACTTTCAATTTTCTTTCGGTGCAACTCAAAGTTGTCATTTTTCGTTTTACCACAATCATTAAAATATACCCTTTACATTAATTATATTTAAATTAAATATATATTTAGGGTCATCCATTATTGTTCCATTTACGTAGAATTGTGTAGGCTAGGTATGAAAAAGATCTTGGTAGAGAGCGTTATTCCGTAATGAGGTTTGTCAAGTCTGAATTTGAATTAGTTGGACTTCAATGCGAATTCTGAACATCGAATGAATAATTAAAAATATCTATACTCTTATGACAATATTAAGGATTTTAAAATATTTATAGTATTCAATTTAATAATATTGACGTGCAACGCTCGTACAATAAACTAGTTCTATATATATACACACATAAAGAATATATACTTGATGTGTATAAATTTGGATAATATGAGTTTTTTTCAATGATAATATAATGATTTTGGTTTGAAGAGGGTATATACTTTGTGTATGAAAATGTGTATTAATTTTGATATGTTTTGTATACCTGCATTAACGTTAAAGTATTATTGTATGAAATTTGAATTAGCTGAATTATATATAGCAAGTTGGATTATTGATATGATACGTTGAATTTTTCATAAACAGTGTCACATTTTAAAATAAAATAAAATAAATAAATAAAACACTCCAACATTATATTAGAAAAACATAATATAAATAAAGCACAATTCATGCATATTACTATAACTCTCTACGATAAATTTTTATTTTTTGAAACGTATGCAAAATATTCTCAATAGAATTATACTAAACACTTTTTTTATACGAGGCATCAAACAAACATTAAAAGCATCATCATTCAAATGTCACAAATTATTTTGATCAATTTATTAACGAGAAAAAAATATTACACACAAATAATTAGGCAAGTAAGCATGATCCTTGGTCTAATTATAATATTACTTAAAAAATGTGATAATGTGGACTAATTGGCATACGGGATGTTAAAAATTATTAGAGAAGAGTATCATTGGTCTAATTAAGGTTCGAACTCACGACACCTTACAAAAAATCGAAGCATCTTGCCATTCAAGCTTCATCATTACTTGCAACAAATAGTGTCACTTTAATTTATTTATCAGTTATTTAGCTTTTGTCTTTTAATTATATATATATATATATATATATATATTTAACAAAACATTTCAATGAAGCGGTGTCACGTGACACCCCTGAGCCTAAGGTAAATCCGCCCCTGGGTATGAGCATGATATATACTTTAAGTTTGATATTTCAATTAAATAATTATATATATATACGAACATAGAGAAAATATAGTCTTTTAAATATATATATACAGTGACGGATCCAAGATTTTAAAGTTGTGGGTGCACTCTTAGCTTAACAACAGCGGAATCAAAAATTTTACTGAGTAGTTCAAAACATTAAATGTAAATGCATAAAAAGCCAAATGGTGCTCAACATCTATTATATATAAAAAAAAATATCATTTTAAATATGTATAAATAATATATTTTTTCGTCGAAGAGAGTTCAAATGAACTTCTGGGTCAATGTAGTTTCATCCTCACTTAGATACAAATTATAAAATATAAGTGCATAAACTTAACACTTGTCATTAAAAAATGATCAGATTTGAAATTAGTAGTAAAAATAATCAATATAAACGACTACTCACTATGTGTCTTTTCACTTGTCATAATTTTCTTTTTCCAAATTCAAACGATATCAATCTTGAATAACATTTTCAAATATAATTTTTTTTTATCATATTGATGTAGAAAAAATTATAAATTATAGTACTTTTAGTATAGTTTTTTAATATCAAAATTTTAATTTGAAAATATTGAGTTATTCTAATCTAATTTTTCTTTGAAAATTATAAATTAATTTTTGTAAAGTAAAACATGACAATTATTACGAATTAAGAGAATAATATTTATGATCTTGAATAAAGGAAGGAAAAAGATTTATTTGTATACCATCTTTTTTTTTTTTTAGAAAAATAGTAAAAGAGCAACTATAAATTAAAAAAAATAGGAAAAGTAACAAAAAGGTGGAAAAGTGTTGAGAGTAGGATTTGAACTCAGGACCAACAACGCTATATAAAAACTTTAAATATCCACCTTGAACCATTGGACCAACCAAATCAATAATCTAGTGGGTGCTCTATGTTATATTTATATCATTTTTTCTTAATTTCTACATAGATATATAATATCTGGTACTAAATTAATGGGTGCTCGAGCACCGGTGGACTCCATGTGGGTCCGCCCATATATATATATATATATACAATATAAGCCCCCTCTCGGAGGTGTTTCAATATCTATTTCAATAATTAGTCTAATACAGAATATGGACTGGTCTTTTTATATAATATTCTAAAAAGTCTACTTAAAACTGTTGGGTTCTTTACTAATTTTGTTTTAAAGTTGTAAAAAGGGTCATAAACAGGGTTGTTTTGATCTTTATAAGCCCCAAATTGTTCAGATTGTAATAATCTATATAGACTATAACCAAAAAACTTTCTTTCGGCTCTTTTCCTTAATCTATGTTATAACACTAATCGTCTTTAGCTCCACTTATTTCAATAATTAGTCTAATACAGAATATGGACTGGTCTTTTTATATAATATTCTAAAAAGTCTACTTAAAACTGCTGGGTTCTTTACTAATTTTGTTTTAAAGTTGTAAAAGGGGTCATAAACAGGGTTGTTTTGATCTTTATAAGCCCCAAATTGTTCAGATTGTAATAATCTATATAGACTATAACCAAAAAACTTTCTTTCGGCTCTTTTCCTTAATCTATGTTATAACACTAATCGTCTTT
>JBCEWC010007217.1:0-21746 GCA_038996855.1 Solanum aculeatissimum | reverse complement strand
CTTCAAGACATCCTTCTATAAATGCAGCAACAATCACCAACAAGTGAAATGGTTCACCATGGTATCATGTCAAATTCTGAAAGACTTTGGTATTTTAGATGTAGAACTTGTCTTGAGATGTTCACCTCAAGTCAAGGGCTTGCCGAGCACCAATTTAAGCATAAATCTAAGGACACTTGGACAAAAGGTGATCTTAAGCTCTGATACCATTTTGGGGGAAATTTGGGGGGTAGGTCCCGTATATATTATTATTTTTTATATTTAGGCAGAATTTATATTTTTTGTTGCTACAGTAGTTCTTATCCTATATATTTTGATGGATGTATTTTCAATTCCTCACCAAGTCATTTCTCAAATTCTTCAAGACATCCTTCTGTGAAAATGCAGCAACAACCACCAACAAGTGAAATGGTTCACCATGGTATCATGTCAAATTCCGAAGGACTTTGGTATTTTAGATGTAGAACTTGTCTTGAGATGTTCACCTCAAGTCAAGGGCTTGCCGAGCACCAATTTAAGCATAAATCTAAGGACACTTGGACAAAAGGTGATCTTAAGCTCTGATACCATTTTGGTGGGAATTTGGGGAGTAGGTTCCGTATATATTATTATTTTATATATTTAGGCGGAATTTATATTTTTTGTTGCTACAGTAATTGTTACAGTAGTTCTGATCCTATATATTTTGATGGATATATTTTCAATTCCTCACCAAGTCATTTCTAAAATTCTTCAAGACATCCTTCTATAAATGCAGCAACAATCACCAACAAGTGAAATGGTTCACCATGGTATCATGTCAAATTCCGAAGGACTTTGGTATTTTAGATGTAGAACTTATCTTGAGGTGTTCACCTCAAGCCAAGGGCTTGCCGAGCACCAATTTAAGCATAAATCTGAGGACACTTGGGTAAAAGGTGCTCCCCATGAGAAGCTCTTCTGTCCATCTACTGACCTCCCTTCTCTCTACTGTTAGTTGGGTAAGAGAAAGTCGACCCCAACTGTATTACCTGGTCAAGGGCATTTCTACCGTCGCCGTCAAAGGAATCAAGTGGTGCAAGAGCCTCGTGGACAGCCTGAACGTCCACGGTTAATTTTTGACATGGTACTTCCTTTGCCTATCACTCCTCTGCTTATTCAAGATCTGAACTTATTTAGCAACCATCTTAATCAATCGATCAAGAACACCAACATTGATGACCAAGATGATCTTGCCTTGGAGCTTAGGCTTTACGTCTTAATCAACTTTAGTTTGTTAATTTATTTTACTGTCATTTTATGTTTATTAAAATATTTATATTTTATTTATGTTTATATTTTGATCCCATTTTCTATCTTTAGTATGGTCTAACAAGGAAGTAATTCTCACTTCAATGGAAACATAGAAAATAAAAATATACAGAATTCTTATTCTTTATAAAAAAAATTAGACATATAAATAATGATGGAAGTAGATTTACTAATTACAATAAATCATATAGGTCAGATTAACCTCAATGTTATCACTAGAAACTGCTACATATATATATATATATATAAGCATGTTACCACCAAGCGTAGATCATCAAATAATACAATACAAGTATTCGTCGACCCCAAAATCGACCAAACAAAATTTCACAGTATACATAACATATTCAACTAACTCCTCACCCGATGTTCATGCAATTTCATCAGTATTCACATACTCAGACTCAATCTTAAAAAAAAAAGAAGTCATAGCCTACTTGTAGGCTAAACACTCATGTTCCAACCTACTTCGCAGGTGTTTTTCCTTTTTGGATATCCTCAAAATGTTGTCAAGTTATCAAAAAGAGATTCACCACTATAACTATCATAAAGACATTAAAATTGCAAGAATTGGAAGTGGACCTATTTCAGAGTCAAAAATGGAAAAAGTGGAACCTGCGTTGGAAAGTTCAGAGTTGAATCCTAAAACAAGTCCTAATTAGCTCAGTGAGATAATATACCTAAATGGAAATTGATTGTCAAAATTTCATCCCAGGTATATAAGGCTAATCTAAAGTATAAAATTGTTCTTCCATGTGCCCCTTGATTGAGATAGATTGATAGATGAAAGTTTTGAGTCCTTATGCATGTTTTCTTGCAAAATTATACATATCCTGCGTATTTTAATATGTTGATAATCATCATAAAATTGATTTATAGAGTAAATACTTTTACATGAGTTATTTGACAAACCTACATATTACTTCATAAAAGAATGCATAAATGAACATAGGGATTGTGTCTATACCTTTGATTTGAGAATGTTGATTGTGATTGTGATGTGAACATGATGATAGGTTGATAGAACTTGATGGTCCTAAGAGTTTTCATAATTGAACTCTAAAATATTGGTCTAAATTGAAAGTCCTCCTACATGATTATTTATTTCACTCTTGAAAGGTTAATGTGATTGATTGGTCAAATTGTTGACAGATGTGATTGACAATTGATTAGATGATTGATAGGTCGAAAGCTAGATTGTGATAAAACTGATGAGTTGAAGAGTCCATTAAGAGAGTCACTAATTTGTTGATTGAATTTCTTGTGATTGATTATTTATGAGTATTTAGTTTTGGGAGGAGTATTGAGTACTGAATTGAGTAATAGTAAGTTCAACTCGAACTCATTAACTATGTCACCAAACATAGGAGAGGATTAAAACTATTTAGTCGAATGTTACCTTTTGATAGGCTCCTGAAATAATAGAGGACTCGTTTGATTGGATCTAATGTGGATCAATTTATTCTTGCTCCATCAAGGTATTGAATGATTGTGGCAACATCAAATAGATTGTTGTACAATCACTTGTTCATAAGTGATTGTTGTCGGATAAGAGAAACTCCTAGATAGGTTTTATACTGATAGTACTCTGATTTGATTGGATTGGCTTGGGATTGGTGGGTCATTCTCTACTCTCTATTCTTGCTTTAGATAGACATTTGACATTTCTGATTAAGTTCTTTATCTCTTGATTTGAGTTATCTGAGTTAACGGTATTCTACCTCAATATTTGTTTCATTTAGACATTTTACATACTCGTACATTTCACGTAATGACGTCCATTTGGTCTGCATCATTTTATGATACAGAGACAGATACTAGAGATCGTCAACAGGAGATTTGTTGAGGATCTTCCCCACTTTTCAGCTGATTAATAAGTCCTCCCTAATCTCGGAGGTTGCACATGATTTATTTCATATAGCTTTTAGAGTTAGACTTTAGACTTACTTTTATTTTTATTTAAGGTAGTCATGGACTTGTCATTGGCACCATTGAACAGTTGATAGAGGCCTCATAGACTAGAGTTGATTTTCTCTATCAAACATGTAATTTGCAAACATGGCCTATGGGCCCATTATTACAAGAACAAAATGCTCCTGCTCCACCATTAGCTTAAATTGTTGATTCTTTCAACTGCGAATCCTCTAACAGGGTGCTCGAAATTTGTCTGAAACCCATGCATGCAAATGAACAATTCTACCCTATGAAATTTGATATTCTGGACTCAATGGAGTAGTCAAAATTTCTATATGAGGTTTTTTTGACAAAAAGTGTGTCCCACTCCCAAGGACCATTTTTAGCCAAATCTATCAAGAATCGAAAATGAGTTTGGAAGCCTCTAGAACTACACGAAGGTTATCCTAGACCAAACTCGATATTCTAGAGGTAATCATACTGTTAGAATTTTCAATAGGTATGATTTTCATGAAAATTGACTAAACTCAAGTGAGTGAATTCTTTAAATGCATTGTTGTAGTGATGTTTCTGACAACAATCTTTGTGGAACAATCCTCCTGATGGACCCTTTGGAAGCTTTCCTATGGAAGGGTATTCATTCTTGACATTTTTTCTTCTTTCTTAAAAATTTGCTATTTTTAGTTAATGCTCTAACTCTCCATTGACATGGCACTTTCATTCTATAATCTATTAGTTGTTTTACTCGGGGAGGAAGAATTTTATTGAATGAACGGTTGCATCATGCTAAAAATGTGCTTTAAGGTTCATAGACACAGGTTTTAAGCTTAAACCACCAATCTATTGCTAAAGTAAACTCATGTCAAGCCATTAGTGTGTAGTTGGTGGATTTGGTTCATAGCAAGTGATTAATTTTTGTTGGTGCAAAGTGCAATTACACATTATGTGGCTAAAATTCCTGCAAGATCACTTTATTACCACACAAATACCATTTTTTTAAATTCTAGAAGCATTTACTCTATTGCTCGTCTTCCTTTTAAATATAGACTACATTTTTCACACTAAAAACAATAGTGGTAGCAATTTCAATTTAGTAATTTTTTTATTTTTTTTGTCCTAAGCTTCTTCTTGAATCTCTTTATTTTTTTTAATTTAATGGTTGAGTTCGTGGATGTTACTTCATACTTAACTTACTTTTTAACATGATTTTTATTTTCTTTCATATTTTCAAATACTATGCTTCCTTTCTTTCATCTTCTCAATTGGGTGATTCAACTTTAGATATATTTTTATCTCAGTATTGATATTGAAAAGTTAAATGGATAATTATTTGATCAACATAATAAGGACAATGAAGAAATAGCTAACATGATAGATGAAAAGTGGTAGAGTTTCCAAAGGTTATGTATAAAATGTAGTTGTGAAATTGGGGAAGATAATGATAAATAAAATGTTATAATCTAGATTTTTCAGACTCTCCAGAAATGTCACAGCACACACACATGTTGAATTTTTCAAAAGTGCATTACTTTTGGAGGATCTGACACATTTTATGGCATTTTAAAAAGTATGAACAACATATTACAATATTAATTTCATTTGATCTAGGATTCTTTTTTAATTTTGAAAAATGCTTCTTCATCTTAAGTTAATGTCCACCCTAACTGCTTCTACTTGTACTTATTCTTTTTCTTTATTTTTTACTCTTTTTACATTTACTCTATTGTCGATTCTCCATGCAAAATTTATGATTCTCTAATTTTCAATTGATTGTTCGCTGATGTTACTTGGTGAACTCTCTTTCATTTATCTATGTGACGGTTATGTGATTTTTTTTTTTGTCAGGATTTTTCTCCTTAAATAAATATTTATGGATGTTTTATATTGAGATATTCAAAATGGTACAACAAGATATCTATTTTTTCTGTGTTAATAATTTTGTGTAAATATTTTCTTCTCATTGATTTGAAATATATTGTTTGTTGTTTGTATGCCATTTTTTATTTTTCCTTATCGTTTGATGTATCTTGAACTTTGTATGTGCGAAGAGCTAGACTCAGAACGGTGAAATTGGTTATTAAAGTTATTGCATGTGAGTGCTTTGCCATTTTTTACATAGATTTTTTATTTAAATAGATTTACAATAGTTTAAACCAACCACAGTTGATTAACATTAAATTTTATTTTATTTTTGCTTTAATTTCTACTCAAGATTTTTCTAGGTGGTTCTTAAAGAAGCTAGCAATATAGTTACTATATTATTGCTACCAATTATGATATTATTTTTAATAGAGATGTAAATATTACTATTTTAATTTCTCATTCTAAAGTAAACTAATGAAAATTATCTCTAATTGAAAAAACTAAAATAAATTATTTCTTTTTGAAATATTAATAAATATCATAAACATAATATATTAACAAATTTAAATTTCATAAGCTTTATGTTTAGTCAAATATAATAATATGCATATATTCTTTTAGTTGGTCCAATAATTTTTATTTCAATATTATTTTATATGTCACTATAATTTATATAAAAGTCGTTATTAAAAAGTTTTATCAATTAAATCTAGATAGAATACATACACACATTCCTTATGATTTGAAATTATATGTAGTGTTTTTCACTAGAGATATAAATAATACAAATACTTTTAAATATGTATCATCAAACCATGATAAAAATTTTAAAATAAATATTTTCCATGCTAATAAAGTAAAAATAGTATTTTAATAAATTTTATTTTCTTCTTAAGATAGCCAAAAAAGCTAACTTATAACTTTTAACTTATAAGCCAAAAACAACAAGCCAATGCAATATTCTGTCATTTTGTGATATATACAAAACTAAATAGAACTGTGGTTGTTTGTTGTGGATAAAAATTATTTTTTTTTAGTTTTATTTAGTAAAATAAATTAACTACTTAGCTTAATATATTAATAGTCCATTAAATTTATTAATAAATTTCGTTTCGACACTCAAGCTATGACTTGTTCCGATTGAGCATCTAAATACATGATATCCATATGAGACATTTTTTATTTAAATTTTGAAGAAAACAAAACTGTGTGCATATTCACAAATGCCTATTATATATTTATGTTAATCACATAAAATATGTCATCTCATTTAAAATGCATATAATTAAAGGAGGTGTGACATATTTTATATCCAACATAATTCAATGTCTGTATCTGACAAAATGAATATTAGATTTTGTACTCTTTTCTTATTGGTTGTGGCTACTTAAACAATTTTTAAAATTTTATAAAAAAGACTAAAATTGCTTTCAAAGTGTAATTACCCATTGTCACTCTCCGTTGTATTTATGTGAAAATATTCAAAATTAATTTATTATTTTAGAATATAATTACTCATGTACAAATATGTCCTATTATTTTTTCTATTTTTTAAAAAATTATAAAATATATTATATGATAATTTGACCTATATTTTGTTGACATTAATTAATGGACCAAACACTTTTATACTATGGAACTTTTATGATCTATCATTTAATTTATTTTTAATCACTATATATTGGTATAAATTTATCAGGAATCGAAGTTAATCTATTTATAAGATTGAATTGAATTATATAATAACCACAATTCATTGTGCGTTACTATTTGAAAGACCAACATTTTTAATCTGTTGCTCAAGTAGAAATTAGAACCAAGAAATACAAACGTGAAGTTCGGTATATAATATATCTCAATTGATCACAAAAAACTATCTGCATACATAATATTTATTTATTCTTTTTTTCGTGTAGAATAATATCTACACTTTTTAAAAAAATAAGAAATTAGCTATTAACTTCATCATTACTCCATCGCTAATTGTTGATAGCTAATATAAATTCGTCGTTGTATGGATTTAGCGATTAATCTTACTATTTAGCCACAAAATTTATCTGGTGCTAAATTTAATTTTTTTAGTAGTGATCGTTACCAAGTACTTCTATCATTTACATCAATGCAATTAAAAAATAACATATAGATTCAAATTGTAAGTGTATTTTGAACTTCTCTATTTAGAATTAAATTTTAAATTCTCTTATAAACTTTTCTACATATTATATAGTTATATGTCAATTCATTTTTTGGCCTATATATTTGTATTTTATTTCAAAAAAATTTCTTTCACTGTTGGTTGGTTATCTAAATATTTAAACTATAACTATCCATTATCAATTTTATCAGTTTTTATTAGTATATGTTTAAATTTATTTATATATCTAATTGCTAATAACTAATAAGTTATGTGTTCAAAATATATTTAGTGTAATAATTCACTTTTTTTATTTAAAACTATTTTTTTATTAATATTTTTCACAAATATAACATTTGTAAAAACTCAATTTCCCCAAATATAATATTTTTATGAAATTTATTAATCTAAAAAGGAGATAAGTTGTTAAAATGAAATTATTTTTTTATTTTTATTTAGACAGAAGAACAATAATATTAAGCTAACTTGAAAAATAAAATAAGTAATCTACTATAATTATGTAATGACCTTGAACGCCATTTTTGATATTTTTGACTTAATTATCATTTTTTCCCCTTGTTGAAAGTTGTCTTGGGTCATATTTGGTCAAGTCTAAAAGTTGAATTTTAAAAATCTTATAAAGAGTTGGAGTTTTGCAAAAGAAATAGTTTTCAAAGGCTAAAAGTTGAAATTTTTGAGTTTTGATGTCATTTTGAGTTTCGAGTGTCAAAATTTGATTCTGTCGATTCCATCAGTCCCGAAAAGTCGAATCTGGTCTTGGAGAAACTTGCAAAACTGAATTTGGAGTTGAAACGGAGATTTTAGGCTTAAAGTTGCATTTCTAGTTCATCTTGGATCATATGTTTGACTTTGGTCAACATTCGTAGTTCAGGAGCTCGTGTCGAAATTCTGTCAGTTCCAGTAGTTCCAAGTGATGAAACTAACGCTAGAAATTGATTCGTTACAATTTTAAGAGTTTTCATGAATATTTTGAGATTTTGAGTGCGAAACTAATTTTATGATCTTTCTTGAATTCGGGACCACGGGGGTTCTGGATTCAAATTTTGGTGACTCCACTGAGTCTAGATCATCACTTTTGGTAGAGTTACATGGTTATTTTGTGTTCACGGGATTCCAAACGAATTCCTGAGGGTCCAATTCCTATTTTTGGTTGAGTTGAGTATTGCTGGTGCACCTAATATCTGGTGTCTTCCATTTGTTCTCCGCGTTCGTAGGAGTGGGTCCACATTCGCGGAGGTCTAGATTTGTTGACCTCCGCATTCACGAAGGACTGTCCTGGGAACCTCTGCGTTCGCGAAAGGTTAGCGAGTTTAAGGCTCCGCGTTCGTGGATCCTTCTCTCCGTTCGCGGAGTACACCGATGCCTGAAATAGTGTTGTCTTTTAAATATGAGATTTAAATCATTTTCACCATTTTTTATTTTTCAAGCTTCATTTTAAGATAAGATTTTCAAGGCAAAGTGAGTGGGTAAATATTTTCTAACCTATCACATTGATTTTCATTGATTAATTCATATTTTTAACTTCTAATTTTGTGTTATAAACATATTTAATTTGTAGTGAATATCTATTATGTGGATTCCTATAATAGTTAGGAATCCTATTTGAATACCAAGTGAGTTTCTTTTGGAAACCAAGTCAGTTTTTTCCTTATAAATATAAGGGTTTCCTTCATTGTAAAATAGAACTGAATATTATCCCAGAGCAATAAGAAATTTTCTCTCTTCCCCCTACTTTCTTCTTCTTTTTACTTTATACTTTCATAACACGTTATCAGTATGAGACTCTACCGTTTTAAAAAGTGAAGGTTAAGTTTCAAGGCTAAGGTATTATTTATTTACTTATTTATTTTCTCTTTATTGATATGTCTAACATTATGAAACTTGAGTTTGTTGCCCTTCATAGTTTGGGCAAAAACTATCCTTCATCGGTTTATTGATATGTCTAACCTTATGAAACTTGAGTTTGTTGCCCTTCATAGTTTGGGCAAAAACTATCCTTCATCGGTGTTGGTTGCTTGGTATTTTGGAGACACCATTAAGAGTAAAAATAAAGCATTAAAATAAGACTGTGTAAAGTTATGATATTCTTATATCATCATCTTGATGAAATTTTGAAAATATGAATACAACACAGTTAAGAATCCACTTGTTTTGTGAAAAAGCCGAAAAGAAAGATATGAACACTTAAAGATGGTCATACATCCAAAATCATGATATGATTGGATGCATCTGAGGCTAGAAGACTTTTAAGTCTATTCATGAGTATGATTCTGTTATGTTCAGAATCACTTCTTAATTGAAACTATGTAGAGAAATGATTATATATTAATATAATGGAAAAGACGTTCTTCACATTCCATGTTTTGAATATGTTGCTACAATATCAATATCAAGAGAAAAAGTATTATGAATTGATTTCTCATATTCTTATGGTTGAACAAAATAATAATTTTTAAATAAGAAAAATCATGAGAATCAACCTACTAGATCTACATCATTTCTGAAGTGAATGAGGTGTATGCCCACCATGCTACGCGTGAAAAAGGTCATGGATCTGATCGTGGTCCTAATAATGGTCAAGAACAAAATTCTTTTTCTGGTGTGAATCACTCACCAAAGAAAAATCACCACCAAAAAGAGTGTTATCGATGTGGTGTAAAAGGTTACCATTCGCGTGACTGTCGTACTCCCAAATACTTGTTTGAGCAAACACCGCTAAAGAAGAAAGAGAAAAATTTTGAAATAAATTTTATCTCTAAAAATCATGTTAACATCATACAATTTGATGTAACAGATTACTTCGCATAACCTGAAAGAAAAATAAATTACTTGATTGGTGATGATTCTATGGCTATGAAAGAATGAATAGATTCAAGTTCTATCGCTCCAAAAAGGGTAAGATATCGGGTTAATTTCTGATGCACATGATAATAAGATTTGAGTTCAACCCTTATTTATTCATAGTCTAAGATATTTTTATATGGGCAAGACATTGGGTTCAAGTCTCAATGCACTATATTAATGATTTAATGATGATTAAAGAAAAATAATATGCTTTTGATGAAAAGTCATAAAATATGTTCCATTAAAATACTTCATTCTCTAAAGTGAATGTGGTAACAGTGCATAGTGTCTAAAAAAAGGCAAGTGATTGAGTAATGCACGTGAACATATAATCAGGTACTAAGCTATCATAAATTGATATGCTAAGATGATTGTATTCCATTCTTGAAGAGTGAGAACTTTTTGATAAGTGCTATAGATACAGATCTATTCTCTGATGTGAATGTGATAGTATTAAATAAAATTTCTCAATATGAATGTGCACTTTATCGTGATAGAATCACGACTCATCTCCAGAAGAGAGATAGAGTAATTGAGAAGAAATAAATATAAAAATTACTCCCTGAGTAACAAATTTGAAATTTGCTCATGTGATAGTAAATCAGAAATTTACTAAAGCAGAAGACACATGTCATGGTAAACTTAGAGTTTACTTATTAGACATATATTGAAGAACTAAAATATTCTTCAAGATTGCTTGTTCTCATGATAAGTTGATTGGATCAACTAATGTTGAGACTCCTAAATTCTAAAAGTATAAAAGATGAATATGGACCCATTCACAGTCATGTGATATGTGAAATAGATGCATCTATAAGATAAACGCATGTGCATATATTGTCAACCTGAAGTTTGATATTTGCAAAATTGTTTGTGCAAGATAATTGAGTTAAGAGCACAACTTTCAGAATACATTATCAAGACAATTCATCTTGATAATATTGATAAATATCCAAATTGATTGACACTAAATGCCTCAAATAAATGGTCAATCATTGCTTATGAGAACAAAAACATGGTCTGAAATATGATAAATTTCATATAAAGATATGCATCAGACCAATACATTATGATAAATTTCTCCCTCAATTGATTTATAGTCGGGGACTATATAATTTCCATCTAATAATTTTGATATGCGGTATATGATTAATAAATATACCATGATGCATAAAAGATGAATTTTCCAAGATAGATTGGAATATATGTTAGTTTGTCTAACATAAGGGGGAGATAATAAGACTAAGAGTTAAAATGCTCTTATTGAATGTCCCTAAAGGACACAATATATGACATGCATGAAACATGCAATTAATCCCAAATAAGATAATTCTTGAAAGGAACAAATATCAAAGTGGTCATAATTAAGAGACAATGTGTTCTTGAAGAGTTTATGACATAACACTTCATGAAACCTCATGAGAGGGGTAGCTACCTGAAAATAATAAAGTGATGAGATTTCAATAAGTTATGTCACATTGCAAATCGACAAAATGATATTTTATCAGTGATATCCTTGATACAATATAGTGCAATATTATAAAAGATTATGAGGATTTAAATTCTTGATATATTAAAGCATGCTCTAATTATCAAGTGGAATGATGCATCTTGGTAAGCGTAAAGCTTATTTGACTTGCAATCTAGACACTAGAGAACATCATGCATTTAATATTTAATATTATCACTGGACAAAACTGATGTGAAAGTATTTGATGAATTTAAAATGCATGAAGCATATACAAGTTCTTGAAAACTTGTTTATAATTCTAATATTGATTAAAATTAATCAAGAACCTTTCATATGCAAGTTGATAAATTGAATTGAAACTCTCAAAGAGTTTTCAAAAGTCAATAGATTGTTTGCTTAAAGAAGTTAAAGCGAAGAACTTGCAAAACGCTTTGATCCTAAAGATTCATTCGAGTGACAGTATGGTTGATTTTTTCACCAAGTCTCTACCAATTGCAACTTTCAAGAAATGGTACACAAGATTGGGATGCGAAAATTCAAGTCTTTGAATTGATGTTCTGATTAGGG
This sequence comes from Solanum aculeatissimum, assembly GCA_038996855.1. Lineage (NCBI taxonomy): Eukaryota > Viridiplantae > Streptophyta > Magnoliopsida > Solanales > Solanaceae > Solanum > Solanum aculeatissimum. The sequence goes on along the minus strand of JBCEWC010007217.1, from coordinate 9,642 downwards.
GAAGTTAATACGCGATGTACTCTTTTTTCCTCACAAAGTTTTGTCCCATTGGGTTTTCCTTGTAAGGTTTTTAATAAGGCATCCAAAATATGTATTATTAGATATGTGTACACTTTTTCTTTCACTAGATTTTTTTTCCACTGAGTTTTATCTAGTATGGTTTTAATGAGGCACATAATCTAGTAAATAGATATTCAAGGGGGAATGTTATAAACATATTTAATTTGTAGTGAATGTCTATTATGTGTATTCCTATAATAGTTAGGAATCCTATTTTGAATACCAAGTCAGTTTCTTACTTGGAAACAAAGTCAGTTTTTTTCTTATAAATATAAGGATTTTTTCCTTATAAATATAAGAGTTTCCTTCATTGTAAAATAAAACTGAATATTATTCAAGAGAATTAAGAAACCTTCTCTCTTCTCCCCTACTTTCTTATTCTTTTTATTTTATACTTTTATAACATTTTGGATTTTAATGATGAAATTTTGAAATTTTCGGAATAGAGTTCCCTAAACTTGAATCGTTGATTTCTCCCCTATCTTAACTCTATTTTTGAAATTGTTTTCACCATTGAATTTCTTATTACGTGGAGAACATTTTTATATATTAATTTTTATATTCCGGCTAAGTTTTCCGACATGATATTTATTTCCATTTTACCATTTTTTCTAGAATTAAATAATTTTAGTATCATTAAACTTGTTGTGTGATTGTGATACCATGTGTGATTATATTGTGGTGATTTAGAGTACTTTAGAAGGGGGGAAGCAATGGATTCATCCTAATTCGAAATTTTAATTGAGACAAGTGGATTTCTAACCTTTTGTTAAGTATGAATGAATCTTGTATGCTCTTATGGGTGTGGAATTGAGTACTTTGGGGATATAATTGTATCATCATAGGCTTGATCATGATATGAGGAATAGAAGAATTATTCAAATGGTGGTATATTGACTATCAATTAATTATGTATTTGTGACCTATGTGATCTTGTGAATCATTCGATATTGATAGCGAGATGGTGCTTATATTGTGGTATGATGGAAATATATGTATATATGGAGACTGTGGTGATATTGAGAAACTTGAACATTAATCGATTTCTATTGTTAAGATACATGTTTCATACAGATATCTTGCATATTTTATCTCTATGAGCATGATTAATTTTCATTATTATGTGTTTGCCTGATGATCCATTGTTGATGAAAAGTCGAAAGAAAATGGTTTCGGCTAGATATGAAAGTTATTGTCGAAGGAAAATGATTCCAACGAATACATGATCCATATGTGGCTCCCATGGGTTCCGAATAAGTCACATATATCTTACAAGCGGATGTGTATTGTAGGACTGACATGCATCACAATTATTTGACATTGCATTGTGTACATCTCATGGCATCCACCATATTTCATATCATACCTGGTTATTATAGTTGTATAATGTTTATGAGACTGTGTATTTATCATATCCTTGCTCTTTATGAAAATGTTGGATCTACTCAAATACTTGAGTATTGAGGTTCTATGCTAGATGATGAGTATACCTATTTTACTGTGATATGTATATTATACTGTGATGGAACTTGTCTGAGTGCAGAGTTGTAGTTCGACGGATTGTGGTTGGGATTTAAGGAGTTACTTATGTTCTTCATTGTTTTACTTTAGGTTGGTTCCATTTCACTGAGTACCCTATTTTTTGGTGCTCACCCCTTGCTACATTTTTGTAGGTTGTGAGCCCGGTCCATCCTGCTAGGTTTCTCTCATTTCGGGATCGAGCTTTTGGATATTTCTTGAGGTAGCTGCTTATGTCCCCAACAAACCTTCAAGGAGTCCTTATTATGTTATGTTCTATTTGAGAACTAGACACTTGATACTTGAATTTCTTTTGAGCATTCTACATTTAGAGGCTCGTACATACGACACTAGTTCTTAGGATGGTTGTATTTAGTTTTCTTCCACATTTATCTATGTTATTAGACTGTTAGCTTATGCTTTTATTGTTCTATTAAGTTGTTTGGGATTTGGCTGACTCAACTTGGTGGGATAGATGAGTGTCATCACACCGGATTTCAAGTCGTGACAAATTAATTAATTTTGACTTAATTAATGTTAAAGTAAAATGATATTATAATGTAAATATACATAAATTGGATTAAGAATATTTAAAAAAACAATTTGGTTAAACAAATTCAAATTTAAATTAAACTTTATATTAAAATTAATATATTTAAAATCAAATAAAGTACAAACATGATTATACATTTAAATGAAGAACTACTTTTTTTATAATTTAAGAAACATTTATAGTTTACTTTAAATGCAAATATTCCAATCCTTCATTTTGTTTGTAAAGTTATTAATTATCACACTTATTTTTTTTATGTATGTTAGAACCAAAATAAAGGTTAAAATAATGAATTACATTTTAAAATAATAGAATTTTTATATTGTAGTAGTTATGTTTAGTAAACATAACAAAATATAAAAACTATTAAGAATTATATTTAAAAAAATAAAAAATTAGAGTAATTAGATTATATATCACAATAATTCGTGAAAGAAAGAAAGTAAAGTAAAGTAATACTCCTTCCGTCCCAAATTAATTGAATTTTTGAGAGTTTTTACAATATTCAAAATATGTGAATTGTTCAAAGTTCAAGGTGAATGTTTGAAACTTTTTCCATATTTGCACTTTCATTTATTGAACTTTTATCTTTTCTAGGAGATAAAATACACTACATATTTATGATTTTACAAAGGGCAATAGTGGAAGTATGATGCAAATTTTGTCTTTGAATATTTTTCTTAATATGTGTTCATTAACTCACAAATTCAATTATTAAGATGTACATTTAATTTATATTTTTTACTTTTTCATTATATGACAATTAGATTTTTTTTTTGGAACTTGGATTGATTTTTTTAGAAATATTATACACACTTTGCATAATGTAATAATTATGTTAGTTCTTGATCATCCTAGTTATAACTTTCTATATAATAAATATAATAGAAATAAAAATAAACTTTTAGGAAAGAGTTAATATATGAAATTTGTGTAGGATATTTAACTACGTAAAGTGAATTTAGAGGACAAGCATAATGTAAAATATATAATATTTTAATAAATTAGGATAAAATGAAAGATATATCCTTAATTCTTTATGCTTCATCTTTTTATTGAAAGATGCTTGTAGATTTTTATTTATCCTAATTTATTAAAATATTATATATTTTGCATTATGTTTCTTCTCTAAATTCACTCTACGTAGTTAAATATCCTACACAAATTTCATATATTAACTCTTTCTAGAAAGTTTTTTTATTATTATTATATCTATTATATAGAAAGTTGTAACTAGGAAGATCAAGAATATTTTTATAAAATTAATTAAAAAAATTAAAGTAATTATTACATTATGCAAACTGTGTATGAAATTTCTAGAAAAATCAATCCATGTTCTAAAAAATTCTAATTGTCTTATAATGAAAAAGTAAAAAATATAGATTAAATGTACATCTTAATATGTGGTCCAATTATTTCTTCAAAAGGTTATGAAATTTTTTTATTTTTTATTTTTATTTTGTATAAGTAATTTTCAAGAATTCAATTGCTCTATTTTGTTCTGAGGTAATAGCTAAAAGGTCCATTAAATTTGACACACTTTATTAAATGCACACCTAAATTATAAGAAAGTCTTACTTTACTATTAACTTATTTTGTTATTACTTTACTTTACTTTCTTTCTTTTACGAATTATTGTGATATGTTATGTAATTACTCTAATTTTCTATTACTTTAATTTAATTCTAAATATTTTTCTATTCATTATGTGTACTAAAAATAGCTACTACAATATAAAAAATTTATTATTTTTAAATATAATTCATTACATTAACCTTTATTTTGGTTCTAACATACATAAAAAAAATCAGTGTGATAAAATTAATAACGTATTAGATTGCATTTAAAGAATAAATAAAAATAATTCAAATATTATATATACATATAATAGCTTTACAAATATATTGAAAGATGAAATATTTGCATTTAAAGTAAACTATAAATGTTTACTAAATTATAAAAAGTAGTTCTTCATTTAAATGTATAATCATGTTTGTACTTTATTTGATTTTAAATATATTAATTTAAATATTAAGTTTGATTTAAATTTGAAGTTGTAGAACCAAATTTTAATTTTTTTTAAAAAGAAAAGTATTCTTAATCCAATTTATGTATATTTTCATTATAAAATTATTTTACTTTAACATTAATTATGTCAAAATTAATTAATTATAGTAGATTACTTATTTTATATTTCAAGTTAGTTTAATATTATTGTTCTTCTATCAAGATAAGAATGAAAAAATAATTACGTTTTAACAACTTATCTTCTTTTTATATTAATAAATATCATAAAAATATTTTATTTGGGGAATTTGAGTTTTTACAAATATTATATTTATGAAATTTTTTAATAAAAAATAGTTTTAGATACAAAAAAGTGAATTATTACGCTAAATATATTTTGAACACATAACTTATTAGTTATTAGCAATTAGATAAATAAATAAATTTAAACATATACTAATGAAAAATGAGAAAAATGACAAATGCATAGTTACAATTTAAAATTTTAGATAACCAACCAACAGTGAAAGAAAAATATTGAAACAATAAAAATATATAGGCCAAAATATGAAGTGACATATAACTATATAATATGTAGAAAATTTTATAAGTGAATTGAAAATTTAATTCTAAATAGAGAAGTTCAAACTAAACTTATAATTTGAGTCTATATGTTATTTTTTAATTACATTGATATAAATAACAGTCAACAACCTCTTGTCACGTCCCGGGAGGGTACCCTAGATGTAACCGACATTCAGAGACTATTACTAGTCCCCAAGCGAACCACTTGACCTCATCACATTCATTCATTCATAGTTTAACAAATCAGCAGAAAACTAAAGATGAAAAATGGTGGATAATATCAATACTTAGGGCCATAGGCCAACAATTAAACTCCAATTCTTGATATAAAATAGTTTTAAAGAAAACCAGTCAAGAGATAAAGTTCTCAACATCAACTCATTACTATCTAGTCTATGAAGCCTCTAACTCTACTATCCAGATGGTTCCAATGACATGTTCATGGCTATCTCAAATCAAATAAAAGAAAAACTAAACTCTAGTAGCTAGATAATAGTAGTATGAAAATTCTCTGAAAGCAAGGAGGTCTCACCAATCAGCTGAAATGTGAATAGAATCTCAACGAAATGCCTGTTGATGATCTCTAGTACCTGTCTCTGCATCATGAAATGATGCAGTCCAAATGGATGTTAGTACGTGGAATGTACGAGTATGTAAAATGGCTTAATGAAACAGATATAGGTAGAACAATAATCAACGAAGAAAATACTCAATCAAAATATCAAATGTCTATCTAAAGGAAAAATAAAGAGTAGACAATGACCAATCAATATCAATCCAATCTAGTCCAATCAAATCAAGTCAGAGTACTATCAATATAGAATTTTTATGGGAGTTTCTCTTATCCAACAACAATCACTTATGAGCTATCGTACAACAATCCTGTTGATGTTGCCACAACCTTCCATACCTTGCTTGGGTAAGAACAACTAGAATCCATTATGGATCCGGACAATCGAACAAGTCCTCTATTATTTTAGAGACTGATCAACTCAAGAGAAAACATCCGACTTAGCGGTTCTATCCTCACCTATGCTTGGCGATGTAGTTAATGAGTCGAGTTAAATTTACCCTCGCTCAATTCAATGCTCGATACTCCTCCCAAAACTCAATGCTCATAAATAATCAAACTCAATCAATCTAATCAGTGAGACTCATAAGAGATCATATCAATCAGATCAGTGAGACTCATAAGAGCTCATATTGCTCCATCAAATCAAATCAGTTCTCAATCATATTTCTCAAACAACTTAGACCAATCATTAAGAGGACTATCAGTTTGGACCAATCATTCGAGCTCAATTATGAAGACTCTTAAGACTATCAAGTTCTATCAACATATCATCATGGTCACATGACAATCACAATCACAATCATATTGTCAAGGCTCTAGACTCAATCCGTAAGTTCTTTCATGCAATTCTTATATGAAGTAAAAGATAGGATTTATGAAATAACTTGTATAAAATATTCATCTAGTAAAACAAATTCATGATGATCATCAATCATATAAAGATACATAAAATATATATGGATTACAAAAAAACCATCAAAGAAAATATGCATAAAGACCCAATACCCTTTTCTATCACTCTATCTCAATCAAGAGGCACATTGAAGAACAATTCCATACTTTAGTGTAGTCTTACATACCTGGAATGAAGGTAGACAATCAACTTGGTACTAATCCGGCTTGAATTCCTCAAATCCTCGCTCTTCTCTCTTCTCTCTTCTCTCTAGCCCTAGGTCATTTGTTAGAATGCATAGAAGACTTAGAAATGGGTTTTGAAACCATTTTTTAGGTCTAAAATGACTTATATTGATCGTAGATAAAGTTTAGGAGGAATGGGAAAAAGTCTAGAATTCCCCTCAAAAGATTTAAAATTTTAAACTTTGGTGGAACAGGTCGGGGGACCAGGTCTGCGACGCGTACCTCTGTATTTTTTTTTAAAAATTTTCTGATCGATTTTCTAAGCCCATAGAAAATAAAGGGATCAAATTTAAGTGCAAATTTAGCGACCAGTATGCAATGCGAACTTGTCGCGCACTTTTTTGGAATTACATTTTTGCCTCAAAAAATTATCTTTTGATTCAGTTGCTCTAAAAATCAACGAAGATCATTTTTTCACACGATTTTATATTGATCATATTTTTGCCCTCAGATTTACCAAAAGAGTTTGGGAAGATACGTTATAAAACATTCTCTCATCTAGGGATATTTTCATAATTTTAACGGGTGTTACATTATCTCTTCCTTGGGATCATTCATCCTTGAATGATGGGTAACTAAGGGTGAACTCATAGCATGAATCAAATAATCGAGACTCTATCAGATCAACAAATCATAATCCACCAATCACCATCATACCTATCAACCAATCTGGATAGTCACAAATTGAACTAGAAGTAGACAAATTAGTTCAGACCAAGAGTAGAGACATTTCTTGATATTCTCAATATTAGTCACGAATGGAACATCAGAACTCAATCAATTTGAATCATTCAAACCTCTTGACAACCAGTTATTCAAACTCAAGAAGGAAGTCATTAACTCTAATCGAGAATGGGACCATTGTGATTTATAAGACTTTATGGATACTCTCCAGCTCAACACCATGTCGTGACTATGCTCCTTTTCATGGAGCTACACTCCATTAATTTAAGCTTATAACTCTTATTCAAATTTATACCCAACCACATCCTCTAACTCCGTTCAAGTCTAACTCTAAGCCCCAAGGTGCTAGTCCTAAGATGATTATACTTATACCAATCTAACCCCTTAAAATCTAGGTTTCATAATTCCATAGTAAGCTTCACTTAGAGAATATTGTTCATTCTCATCACTTTAATACACTCCCATAATGGCAACCACACATTCAATCCTATCACTCTAACCACTTTATGGCCTCTTTAGGGTCAACATCACTTAAGAATCTTCAAGCCTATCATAGCACATCTACGCCAATAGTTCCATGAACTCTTATCAAGGAAGATACTAATATTCTCTAACCTATCCATCACACACATTAAGATCTCATCCCACTCACGCTCCACATCTATAACCTTTGAGGACATTAGTACCATATCATTATCTGAATCAAGAACACTTATTTTTTCTCATCAACCATCATTCCTATACTATCATCAACGTTTCTATCAAGACTGGAAAGCAGGATCACTGGAAGAGCTTGGAATGAAAGATTATTAACATGAATCAATCAAGAAATCTTATCTGAGAACATTCCTAATGAAGTATGATCTCCCTCATCTTTCAAGACTCATTCTGAGTCCATAGGATTATACATAGTGTAAAACTCAAGTCACATCTCATTCAACGTCGGGCTAGAAACTCTTAGATCCATGAGGTAAGATCAAAGTTGTTGAATGAATTAATTACTTCTCATCCACAAAACTCAACATGAACTAGAATGAACATGTGGTACATGAGACTAGGCTATGGGCATGGTAGTCAAACACCATACGAAAATAGAGTATCACCTCAATTGAAGCATAAGGAATGTATAGGGTGGAAAACAAAATTGATATCCTATCTTTATCAACCCTTCACTATTAAAGACTCAAGATCTCCTTTGGTTCATCACCTCATCATCTCCCCTTATCTCAAAGGTCATATATCTAAGTTTGCGAATCAATTCCCTTTACTAAGCTATAAGTTTATATCATCACATGGTCAGCGAATCACTTCACTATCCACAAAAACATCTTAAACTCTCCTGTTAGACTATAGTCTCATATATAAAATAGCCACTAAGACTCTCTTCAAAGGTACCACTCTTAGCTCCCTCCTGTCTCTATGGGAATATTTCTACATTTGCGGCTCTTGTTGCCATATATAACCACTTTCCATAACTCTTACAATCTAACCTCTTCTTTTTACCTACTACCACTCAACTTTCGTGCTCCCACAAATTTAATTGTATAAACTTAGACTACAATGGAATACTCACCACTATCTATCTGTGAGCCCTAATCGACTTAATTAATCAGGATGACAAAGAATGCTTATATCAGCCTACTCCACAATGACAACTCAAAATTCCTTTCGAGATTTTTGTAGCAGTCATAACTTAGATCTTCACACAACTTTACACTATCATGGGTACACATCTGTCACGACTCGGATAGGGGGCCTAGATATGACATGGCGAAAGAGGACCCGAAGACCCTCGATCAAGCCATCATAGCATCATTACACTCATCATCGGTTCAGAAACATGGAAGCTAAAGCATGTAGCACATAAGCTCTAAGGATTTAGGGACTTGGGACTCAAGCTGTGGGGACAATACGGGAAAGGGATAGACATGCTTGCATGTAGTACATAGTCATACATCATACATAATATTCAAACCATTATCATAACATGAGAACATAATCATGAGATATGCTAAATAACATTATATATATATATATATATATAAGCAAAGATCAAACATACAAGCCAAAACGTATAAGGGTAAAGATTTGTCCAAACCTGCATCCACATAGAAGAGCGGGGCCTCGACAAGCTTGAGGCTCACCCTCAAGTCTAGAAAGTAAATACATTGAAATAAGAAGGTAGATAGATGGTGGCTATTGCCCTTGAACAATAGGGCTCACCACTACAAGTCTTCAGTGGAGTATCAAGCGTCGTCCAGAAGAATATAGAAATCACCCTCGCACCCTACATGTTAGAACATGTAGAAATAATATGGGTTAGCACAATTAAGCACTAAGTATACGGGTATGCAATGCATATGACAAGTATAGTATGACCAAGCAACATGTAAAAAGGGATAAGTGATACGAAAGGAATGCAAGTAGCCAAAGAGTAATATAACAAGTGCTATGCCATGATGCATGAGATGCAAATCCTATGATCATATATATATATAGCGGGGATGTACCTCAACCGACAAAG
>JBCEWC010007216.1:0-21751 GCA_038996855.1 Solanum aculeatissimum | reverse complement strand
TGAACAATTGGGGTTTCATAAATCATCCATGAAATCAAGTGTAAAATCATGTTTAAATCACCTAATTACTACAACACTCAAGTCCCAACACTAAAATACAACAATATTGGAAGAACCCATAACTAATTGGAAAGATTAAAATCATTTTAAATGGGTTAAGGTTCTTAGGATCTTCAAGGATGAAAAAGGATCCTTGAATCAAGTCCCACATACCTTAATCCAAGCAAATAATTTTCTCAATTTTCCTTTTGGTTGAATCCTGTATTTTCTCCTTGGGTCCTGCAGTAATGTTGTCCATTTCAAGACCAGTAAGTCTTATAGTGTTGTTCTGCTATTGTTTTATTCTCTTTTTAATGGCTTCCCTTCTTTTTTTGCTTAAATTGTTCCTTTTTGGCCCATTCCCAGTGGAACTGGTACTAGCCATAGATCCCAGATCTTTAGCCATAGCTTCCTTATTAATCTTATGTAGAGGACTCATCTCAGCATGTGTGAGCATAGGGGTAGCAGAGGCTCTAAAGTCAAGTCTAGGGTGAGTGAAAACCTCATACCAACTGTTTAGGCCATAGCTCCCTCATCCGATATCCAAATTGAGTGAAACCACTTGTGTTGCAAATATAACTAAAAGTGATTCAATGTGATATGTGGTAGCTCACATGGTTCATCCCAAATAAAAAGTTTTGATTATTTGAAGTTGACTACCAAAACTATCCCTCTAGGCCACTAACTAGCCCAATTTGCATTCGACTACTTAAACTCAACCCGTGGCCACCAAAACTCATACATGGATTGTAGTATATCATAGAATGCCAACCATAAGTGGATTTCAAAATTTTTCGGGTTGTTATATGTGTATAACGGTTGGCAAAGTGTCTAACCTTATCACAAACATAGCAAGCCTTGGGGTTTTCCCTTGAGATGATTGTACGGATGGACCACCATGTCTAACAGAACCAAGAGAACTATCATGGTCTATTGGAGTAGGCCTAGGCCTATCTACACTATCAAATACTAGAAGAGCTTCTTCAACTGCCCAACCCTAATGGCCCTGCTTTGGAAGCTCTCGATCAAGGGGTAGGTGCCCACTGAACTACCAATGCTAGAGGAAACTCTTCCTTCCACCATGTCTATAATGCCTAATGTGCTCAATCATACAAGCATAATCTACTTTTCTTTGAAATATGCCTCCCGTAAGAACTAAAGAAGTTGTAGCCTCCTACAGATACCCTTAAAACCCTTTGGTGAAGCATTGAATCCTCTCGAACTCAGTTGGGATGCTAGACAAGGCATATCATGACAATGAATAGAATCTATCCTTATAGTCTAAAATTAACATAGAACCCTATTGAAGTCTAACAAACTCATCCCTACAGCTATACGAAAGACTATATGGAAAAAAACTCTGAAAGAATACCATTGTAAACTACTCCTATGTAATGACTGGAGATCCAACTAGTCGACGAGATAACATTGACCTCCACCACTCCTTGGCTAAGTCGGTGAATTGGTAAACGGTATAAGCCACTCAATGCAACTTCAAAATGGACAAATTACATAGCCGATCCTTACACACTGATAAATAATCATAAGCTTTATCACTAGGGGTTCTATAAAATCTCTTGGGAGCCAAACGTACAAACCGCTCAAAACTCTTTTGTGTGGTACTGGACATAGATGGACTAGTAGATATAGGTGGCACCATAAATAAGGGTGGTGCAACAGATGGAGCAATAGCCAAAATCTAAAACTAAGAACCCAAACTCAATTGAGATACTTGAAGCGGAATCATAACAGTCGTAGGGGAATTTGCTGGGGCTGAAGAACGACTAACATAGGTCATGACTTGCTCAATAGGAGATTAAGAAGGAAAAATTGATACTGTAGAAACCATTACATCAATAGTAGCTGGGGCGGGAGGTGCTCCTTCCAATCTAGCCAATACCCTCAAAAGCAACTCATGAACCAAGGGCGTAGCATCTGGGGCTGAGGCTGGTGGAATAGGATCTGTATGCCTCGTAGGCTCATAAGCAGGCTCTGGAAAAGCCAATCTAGTCTGTCCTCCGGGTGGAGCTACCCCTCTAAAATCTTCTCGGCCCCTGGTCTTATCACGAGCTCTACCTTAACCATGTGTGGGAGCCAAATAAAAAGGCTCAGGATCTCACATAGATCATCGAGATTTGGTCATCGATATCAACGCCGAAGGAGCAGATTAGACATTTTCAAAGCATATGATATGAAGAAACACATGAATAGAAGTAAGACAAGAAATTTTTTTCCTATTAAGTAACCCGTAACCTCCCAAAGATGTGTATAAATGTCTACATACCGATACGTCAAACTCTACTAGATACCCTACTTTTGACTCATGAGCTCAACAAACCTAGATCTCTTATACCAAACTTGTCATGACCCAAAATTGTATCACGACTGAAGAAGAGTGAAATAAATAAGAAACCATAAAAGACATAATATTCTAGAAACCTGGAGTCATGAGAACAAGAGCATATAAAATGGCTATTATCCCTGAAGTGGAGGACCCAAAAAAAGAGATCTTCAACAGAATCATCTAGCCACGTGGAGGAGGAGGATGAATAGGAGCTTGTTTTCCTAAATTGTTAGATCATATAGGCAAAAAATATGCATTAGTACATGGAATGTACTAAGTATGTGAGGTGCAATGCATCAAGGAAGCATAATCCACGAGTAAACAATATCCATAATTATAATCAATGAATATAATCTCAATATGACATGAATGAGAAATGCCTTAACCAAATACATGCTTGAGGATAGCCAAATCATAAATCATATCGTAGTTAGTTGAGAAAGTACTATAACTGACAAATAAGACCAAGCGAGCTACTACTTTGAATTTCGATGTTCACTCCACACCAGACTAGGAGTGGTCTACTCTGACAAGGTAAACCAAACACTCACCTTACGAGAATCTCCCTTTTTTGGAAAGTACTTCACAAACACCTTAGGGGAATAACACCCTTTTTGGTTACCTTATGGGAACTCCACCTATTTTGATTAGTCATAAGATAAGAGTCTTACAGGAACACCACTCTTTCAAATAATAGGACGTAGATGTCTTACAAAAACACAACCATTTTCTGATATTAAGTGACATGTACCTTATGGGAACTCCTTCTTTTTGATTAATCATGCCATAAGCAATTCACACACCTATGATTGTAACATAGTTAAGGGACAATGGCTACATACTAAGTTCCATTGAATGCTAGGTCACAAATCCCAAAGAATACTCAAATCGTAGAGGTAGTCATAAAATGCATAATCTCATAATAGCTCAATATTATCGAAGAGTAACTCATCAAATCAAAGCTTCAAAATATCAAAGATATCTCTTCACATCATATATAACCTTCATAATTTTCTCATAGCTTATATAATGTATAATAGCCCTTTTGAATGGTTAGGATAACCATGGGTGCTGACTCAAAGATGTCCTCAGTCTATCTAAAACACCCTGGACCCTATCCAAGGCTCCTTGTATCATATTTATATTGTACGAGCTTGGCTCTAAAGGATCAAACCAGCCAACTAAAGCACCATATTGATAACCACATAATAGAAAAGAGTGAATTCACCCCAAGGCAATATATAAATTAAGGCCATCCGATAATATCACTTGACTCGTGTATCATAATTCTGATTAATCACCATAGAAAATCCCCCACTAATAAAAGGGTCCTTCCACTATCTTGATACTTGACCAAGGATAAAAGATGCTTGGAACCCATACTCAAGCAAGCAAGAAACTATTCAATGTAGCTAACATCGTATAGCCATAATCCACAAACCAAGCAATCCGACAAAATGATCAACATTCCCACCGACAAGTATAGCCAGAAATATGGACAACACCATCCTATCTAGCTAAAAATTGTAAAAAATACACAGGACAGAGGGGCCAGTAGCTCAGCTGATAACACAACAATATTCGATACAACAATAGATGACCCAACTTAGCACCTAGGCATAGAATCCATATCGCAATCCAGTCACCACATAATTACAAGAACCTTATTCAACAAAATCACCACAACAATGTCATGGCCATAGAAGTACAAGGTGTAGCCAAGGGAATATCTGATAGTCGACCTCTCAAATACTATATACGCCAGTATCAAACTACCCACTCTAGTAGGCAAACATCAAAATGGTCATAAGTATAAATCACATGGTTTGGCATACATTCAGCCACCAACAGGGTATAATCATAACATAAGAGATAACTACGCAGAATCCCACTAGGTAAAATATACTCTTCAATATCAGGAACCTAACAGATCAAACCAACAGTTATATAATCAAATACAGATATCCAGAGGGCACCAATGCTTAGCCTTACCTCAATCACAACCTCTTCCATCTGCAATATCCTTATCGGGAGCACCCACAAGTCACATAAAATTTAAACAAATAGATGATTTATAGGTATACACTTCACAGAGTTCCATTCTTAACGAATCTCCTACAACATAACACATAGTCATCACCAACAAATTAACTGACCACGAACCCTATTTCAAAAGCTCTAATAACCCAAATGCCTACAGGCTTCAAATCAAATAGTTATAACTCGAGGGCATCTAGCCTCTTCTCCACAGGCTCTGGAATGCTCCCGATATGAGATTGATGACGCAACACTTCCCCTACCCAGAGCCTAACCTCTAGGTGACATCTACATAAAGAGATGAACAAAGACAAATTCTCTAAAATTGAAGATCCATTGACAAGATGCACAACAAGAATCAATAACATAGGAAAGGTCCTAAACAACCTGTAGCCTCCTAGAGATAATCCATGGATGTCTCTGCACCCATCCATAAGACTCTACTTGACGATAGCGCTTTACACTTGAGACCAGTGAACGTTAAGCTCTGGTACCGCATTATCACAACCCTAACGCTATCATGATGGCGCCTGTTAGATCTCACCTATAGGAAAGCCAATTACCCAACACATAGGGTACCTATCCGATCTTTCTAGTCATGACCATAAATAATATGAAAATATAAATAACCAAAATATACCCAAAACTTGGGAGTCAATTGTACAGAGCTATAATAGATACAAGGACATATCATATACATATATCTATAGCCATAATAATATACAAACCTAGGATTATCCCTAAAAATACATAATCCTACGATACAAGTCCAATGCCTGAAAGAAAAAGACGGCTATCCAGAGGAACAAGACTACAACAAAGCCTGAGTTGTTGGAGTTTACCCAAAAAAAGTCTTTTGTGCACTCTCGAATCCCCTAAATTACAATCACAGTCCGTAATTGGACCTGTACCATGGAAAGATATAGAAGTAGGGTTGAGTACTAGAAATGGTATCCAGTATGCATCATGGTCGACAAAGTAAAATAGTGAACATAAATAAAGACTAAATATATAGAGAACTATAGAAGTGTAGCAAAATAAACATAGATCAAGGCATAGGCAAGTTTGGAAACCCTTAAACCATAACTTAATCAACCGAAGTGAAGAACAATGATAACCTGAACCAACCTAAGAACTGAATATTAATACCGACTGATGAAGACTTCGTAGGATAATACCACAAATGCCCCCAATTGAGGCATAATGTTGTACACCAGTGCAAGGCCCTAGTACCTATGCTTGTAAGATAACTGGGCCCCCATAAGCTTAGAAGTTACACATGCTCACAATAATAATATTGACAGATAATCATAAAATCCCTCAGAACCATCACAAAATCTTATAGAACCATTATAGAGCCCAATTCTCCACATCATTAGAACCCGAGTCAATTGTACGTGGGTATAAGACCCTCATATCTAAGCCTCAACACCCATTGATACCCCATAAGCCTAAAGGGTACATCCATGCATAATATGGGTATGAATAGGAGTATGGATCTGCGGGTAAAAAGTCACATATCAACTAAGTCCTCGACCCTATGCAGACATGTGGTTGTAATGCCATAGATCTTAAACTTGATTCCTTTCTCATATGTGTATAGGCTTAACATAATGATTTCTAATATGGTAGCATAAATGATTAGGTGTTCAAAGTGTATTACAATTTGTTTGGGGTCATCAAACATCTCTTACATCTAGCCAAGACCAAAGGATTCAATTCGGCAAAGTTTTGGTATGAGTTCATATAAGGTCAACTTTAAAAGGTCATATATGTTAGCACATAATACAGTAGGTGACCCACTAAACACCAAATTGTAGGTCTTTGAATTAGCTTTCAATGTATCTAATTTTGTCTCATTTCGTGCTAGGAGTAAAAGGTTATGACTATTTTACTAAAGCTCATCGAATAACCCTGAGAAGTTTTCATAACTGTCAAAAAAGGAGTTATAAAGGTCCCATTTGGCGTATCACTGAATGGTTCAGCAATGGGACCTCTATACCTCTGATTTTGCCGATGGGACACTTTAAAACATTATTTATTTTTACCTTTTGATGATATTTATACTTTTCCAAGGTAGGGTTTAGACTCAATATACTCTTACACACTCTTGTAAGCCATTTTATCCCAAATTCTCTCCCAAAATTCCTTACCAAATCCTGCAATCAATCTCAAGTTTTCAAGAACTCGCTTTGGATTTTAAGAATTAAAGTGAAGCCCACAAGCCTTCCTCAATTTTCCTTCAAGAAATCTCAATATTTAGGTATGTGATTTCTTCATCTATGGGCTCTTCCACCCACTGAATCCCCAAAACCCTTTTTAAAAAATCCTTCAAAATTAAGTTTGATTTTTTATGGGTACTTTCTATTACTCCTATTATGCATGATAAATGTTGGAAAATTTCATTTATTGAATGAAATAAAATGATTTTCTTTGAAGGGTTTAATATTTTGAAATATGATATTCAAGTTATGTGTGTTATGATACCATGGGATGTTAGAAAATAGATAATTTTACAATACTAATTTCATGTTCCAGTATCTGTGATTTGAAGGAAGGTATGAATGATTTTAAATGGTAAATTTTGGAAGGTTCGCTATTTTAAAACTACTATAAGTCTTTGAATCTCAATGTGGGTTGTCTAAATTAATGGTAATGAGATTCTTTTCATAATGCCCTAACTGGGATTTCTTAATAATTATTGTTTGTTATTTTTAAATGGTTCCAAGTGATGATATTTTACCCCAATTATGCATGTTACCCTTGTATTTCATGAATTTGAGTCCCTATATATGAACCCATCATGATTTAGAACTAAGCTCTTATAATAAAATATCTTATGTATAATGAAAAGGGTTTTTACTATATGTATGAAAACTTGTGGGTATGATGAAGGGTGATGTCTATCAAGTATGTTTTGAAATACGTTAAATTTTATGAAAGTTATGCATCAATGGAAATACCTCTTATGATATCATGATTGTACTCATGTTTATGCGTCCAATGGGCCTATTCCCTATGTGATGTTATTTGATAATGTCAATGTTGATAGAAGGTTATGAAATCCTAACTCCCTGTTTCACCATAGTTTGAGTCATACTTACCCTACCTTTAGTTATTTATTTCTATGTGTTCATGCCAACCCCTTTCCCTTATTTATCCCCATAGCGTAAGTCCAAAGCCCTGTTTTCGTTAGAAATTATGTGTTTGATGCTTTATTATGCCTTCACAACCAAGAAATTGCAAGGATATTCTAAGTGCAACAACCCAAATTTTTTTTAACTTCATAATTGTTAGTCTTGGTTATTGTTGAAATTGTCATGGTTGAATTTTAGTAGCCATGGGCTGCATCTAAGTGGCCGGATACAAAAGAGATTATTTTGATAGAGTTGTAAGGTCGGTTGGGAAGTAGAATTTGAAAATCCATATCTTTGGTATATGATGAACTGTGTGGGATACCATATATGAAATTGAATATCTTTGAGTTATCTTCGCAACACAACTAGTTTCACACCATTCAGAGTTCAGATGTGAAAGTTATGGCCGTTACAATGAGACTGCCTGTAAATGGAAATATGTTGGAAAAGGGTTCCGGAATGGGGTCTAAGGGTGGCGCCACGGACATTTTGGTGGTCCAAGGTCCGTGGTGATGTTCGTGGATTGGTCCAGTGTGCTCATTGGGGTTGGGGGCCAAGCCTTGGACAAGTGTGGTCCCACGGACCACTCCATGGTCCGTGCGACCCTTCACGGCCCGTGAAGGGGTCTCGTGAGTTGGTCCAGAGAGTGGCCAAGCAGCAGGGTTGGGCTCAAGGATAAGTGCGATCCCACGAGTAGGACCATGACCCGTGATCCAGTACACATCTACTGGGTGGGTTCCGTGTGACCCTGTGTTCAGTGATCCCCTTCATTTCATTAAAGATTAATTCATAATTTAATTAAATTCTATGCCCCTTTTAGGCTTTATAAGGTCTCCTAACTCCCCTAAATAAAACCCTAAACCCCTCTAATTCATTCTATCACTCTTCAATCCTCACAAAAATTCTCTCAATCGTTTTGACCTCCATTGATGAAAGCTTGAAGAAATTAGGGAAAATCCCTTTTCTTTCAAATTCATCAAATTCTCTTGATTAAACTCAAGGCATGTGGGTTTGATTCATGAATTTTCTTCCATCCATGAAATCCCAAGAACCCTCCTTTTTAAATTTTGAATTTAAGCTTTCTTTAATTGTGGATTCTTTGAGCTGTACAAATCAGGTGATTTAATGATGATTTAATTTTGAATTTTATGAAATGCATGGAATTTCTTGAAGGATCAATGTGCATTTCCCTTTAATGGTTTAATATGCATGGGTAAATTGCACTATGTTTTAGATTGGGATTTTATCATGAATTATGTTGAATTACCTATTGAATTATGGTTTAAAGTTTGAATGCTCCATTACCCATGCACTTGATTTCTCATTCATGGAATATGCATTGAAGTATGGTTATGATGAAACTCTTGTTAAGGGCATGACCCTCTTGTTATGATATGATATGTTAAGGTTTGTGATCACATACTCTCTTGTTATGGCACTTTGAGCATTTTGGGTGCTTGTACCACTTTGAGATGTTTTGAAGGCTTGATATGATAAGCTATGTAGATGAGCTACTCTTTTTTTATCGATATGGAATGGTTTTGGAAATTCGTGTTGCCTTTTAGCCTAAGTATGGATATGAATTAAATCATGATTTGTTTTTGTCAAATGATGTATGGTTTTGAAAGAATGTCAACTCTTCGTATTGAAAGGCTTGCATGTACATATATATATTCTCGTGAGATGAGACTTAGTACCGAGAGATTAGTGTATTAAGTGGGCTATCCCTAAGGGTCCCACTCTTTTTCCGCAAACCATGTGCCAACATGAGATTTCTCCCTAGATGGGATGACTTGTTTGTTTCCCCTTGTTGAAGGATGAATAGGGATCTACCTGGCAAGTAGTCCGGATCTAAGTAGTAGCTCGCTCAGGTCTCCTCCAGTGTTGGTTGAGGTCACATCCTCGCTATGATATGATCTTAGATTGTATTTCATGCATCATGGCATGTCATATTGTTATAATATATTCCTATTTGGCTATGTGCATTCTTTTTGTATCACTTGTCCCCTTGTCATCTTGTTTGGTAATACTATATTGTCATGTGCATTTCATGCCCGCATACTTATTACATATTTTGTGCTAATCCATACTTTTATTCTACATGTTCTAATCGTGTAGAGACCGGTGATGACTTCTATCTTTCGTTGGATGACGATTGACATCCTTGTAGCCATTTTCTTGTGGTGAGCCCTTTTGTTCAAAGACAATAGCTACTTTCTATCTTTTTAGTATTAGTTTATTTCCTTACTTTATGTATTGAGGGTGAGCCCCAAACTATGTCGAGGCTCCACTCTATCTTGTGTGGAGGCTATGTTGGACGCATTAAATTCTTGTATGTTGTATTATGTTTTATTGGGATATTATGACAATTTGGATTTGTTTATGGAAATGATATTTTTATTATGCTTATGATTATGTTTATGGGATTGTGAATGTTGGGAATATGCTTATGTGGAAAGTCCCCAAACCCGATATGCCCCCATAGCTTGAGTCCTACTTACCCGCCCCTTAGAAATACTTATTATGTTCTATATGATTCATGTTCATCCCTTTCCCGGCGACATCCACATAGCTTGAATCCAAAGCCCCGATTCCCCTAGAATTATCTGTTATGTGTCTACTTTTCTACACTTTCGATGATGTGAGCAATGATGATATGATGGCTTGATCGAGGACTTTCGGGTTCTCCTTTGCCATGTCACATCTAGGCCCCACTTCTAGGTCGTGACAAAGATGGAATCAGAGCCCTTGGTTTTTAAATGATCCTCGGAGTCCAACATGCCGTGTTGATTAGAGTCTTATTAATGGGTGTGATACGCTCCATGCCTATGAACGGAAGGCTATGATGATGTTTTAGGAACTTTCCTCATTTCATTATTTCCCTATATCGTGCTGAGAGTTGTTATGATAAATTCCTAAACTCTTGGTATTCTTGTCGCTCTTTTAGAACATGCCTCCTAGAAGAGCTCCCTTTCACCATCAAGCGCCAGAATTTGAGGAACACGTCCCTCGGGTATCGGTAGAGGAACAAGTATCTCATGTAGAGTTTAGAAATATGGTGTCTATGTTGGCCCAAGCAGTGGCTAACCAAGCCCGGCCTGCTAATCCCATGAATGTTGGTACTCTGGCTGCTAGGGTGAGAGATTTCACCAGGATGAACCCTCCGGAGCTCTTTGGCTCAAAAGTGTACGAGGATGCTAAAGAGTTCATTGATGAACTCACCAAGGTGTTGACTATCATGGGGGTGAGTTCGGAAGAGAAATCCTAATTAGCCGCATATCAATTGAAAGACGTGGCCCAAGTATGGTATAACCAATGGCTAGTTGAGAGGATGGTGGATATCAAGGTTGGTTGGGAAGAGTTCAAAATGGCCTTCCTTCACCGGTTCTTTCCTCATGAGCTTAAAGAGGCCAAAATGACCGAGTTCATCAATCTTTGACAAGGTGGTATGACTGTGAGGGATTATGCTCTCAAATTCACTAAACTCTCAAAGTATGCTCCAATGCTTGTATTTGACCCCCGTGAAAGAATGCACAAATTAATCTCTGGTATCTCCAATTTGGTTGTGAAAGAGTTCCCTACGGCTATGCTTATCCAAGATATGGACATTTCAAGGCTCATGACTTATGCCAAATAAATTAAAGGTTAAAATCTTAAGGAGAGGAGAGTGAATGAATCTAAGAAGGCCCGGCTTGATGGTGGGTTCTCCAATGCCAAGACTGGTGGTGGGTTTGGCCCATTTCAACAAAGCCAAGGTTCAAATGTAAGAGCTGTTAATCCAAGGGTGCCTCCTCCTAAGGCACAAGTTAGGGGTGGTCCCCGGGTTCCTTGTTGTTATCATTGTGGTGGTAATCACGTGGGTGAATGTAGAAGAATCACGGGTTCTTGCTATGGGTATGGTGGTTTGGACCACAAGATCTCAAATTGCCCAAAGAATAAGAAGAAAAATCAAGCGGCTCCCGGTGATCAAGGGCAGCTGAAGGCCGCGGTTGGTGGAGCTCTTAGAAATAACCGGTTCTATGCTCTTCATGCCCATCAATAGGTGGAGGAAGCTCCGGACGTCGTGATTGGTATGTTAAAAATCTTTGATTTTGATGCTTATGGTTTACTTGATCCGGGTGCAAATTTATCTTTTGTGACTCCTCTGTTGGCTGTTAAATTTGGTTTGAGTCCCGAAACTCTAAGGGAACCTTACTTGGTGTATACTCCCGTGGGTGAGTCTATTGTTGCCCGGAAAGTATATTGGGGTTTTCCGGTCTCTGTGTTGCATAAAGTGTTCCCTGGTGACCTTGTAGAACTTGAGATGTATGACTTTGATGCTATTCTTGGGATGGATTGATTGTATGCATCGTATGCCTCGGTTGATTGTAGAACTAGGCAAGTTAAATTCCAAGTTCCTAATGAACCCGTGTTGGAGTTTAAGGGTATTAATTTCGTGGTTAAGGGTCGGTTTATTTCCTACCTCAAAGCCCGGAAGATGATTTGTAAGGGGTGCATTAATCATATTGTGCGGGTTTGAGATGTGGAGTGTAAGTCACCTAAGCTTGAATCGGTTCCGGTGGTTAGTAAATTTCCTGATGTGTTTCTCGTGGACTTGCCCGGTATTCCTCCCGATAGAGAAATAAATTTTGGCATACATCTCCTTCCGGATAATCAACCTATTTCTATTTCTCCTAATCATATGGCCCTGGCGGAGTTCAAAGAATAGAAAGATCAATAGAAGGATTTGTTAGAAAAGGGTTATATTTGGCCAAACATTTCACCTTGGGGTGCTCCTATGTTGTTTTTGAGGAAGAAGGATGGGTTTTTTCGAATGTGTATTGACTATCGACAATTGAACAAGGACCGTGAAGAATAGGTACCTTTTTCCTAGGATTGATGATTTGTTTGACCAACTTCAAGGAGCTACTCATTTTTGCAAAATAGACCTTCATTCGGGTTATCACCAATTGAAAGTAAGAGACTGTGACATTCCCAAGATGGCCTTCAGGACTCGTTGTGGTCATTTTAAGTTTGTGGTGATTTCATTTGGGTTGACTAATTCATCGACGGTGTTTATGGATCTTATGAATTTGGTGTACAAGCCGTTTCTTGATAATTTTATGGTAGTCTTTATTGATGACATCTTGATTTACTCCCGTAGTGAGCAAGAGCATATGAATCATTTGAGATTGGTTCTTCAAACGTTGAGGAGAAGCAATTGTATGCCAAGTTTAACAAATGTGATTTTTTACTTGGGAGAGGTTGCTTTCCTTGGTCATGTGGTGTCTGGGGACGGCATCATAGTTGACCCCAAAAAAACCGAAGTGGTGAAGGATTGACCCAGACCATTGACTCCTTCAGATATTTGAAGTTTCCTTGGTTTAGCCGGTTATTATAGAAGGTTTGTTGAAAGGTTTTACTCTATAGCGTCTCCATTGACCAAGTTGACCCAAAAGAAGGCCAACTTTGTTTGGTCAAATGAATGTGAGAAAAGTTTCCAAACTTTGAAGGATCGACATATATCGGCTTCAATTTTGACTTAGCCTAATGGGTTAGATGGGTTTGTGGTATATTGTAATGTGTCGCATATTGATTTGGGTGGTGTACTTATGCAACATGGTAAGGTGATAGCTTATACATCCCGATAATTGAAAGTGCATGAATAAAATTATCGAACCCAAGATCTTGAGTTGGCAGCGGTGGTGTTTGCTTTGAAAATTTGGCGACATTATTTGTATGGGGTTGATCTGGGTGTCTTCACCGATCACAAGAGTTTGCAATATGTGTTCGCCCGAAGAGACCTTAATTTGAGGCAAAAGAGATGGTTGGAACTACTTAAGGACTATGATATGAATGTCTTTTATCATCCCGACAAGGCTAATGTTGTAACGGATGCCCTTAGTAGGCTCTCCATGGGAAGTGTGACTCACGTGGAAGAAGGGAAAAAGGAGATAGTGAAAGATGTGCACCGTTTGGCTAGGTTGGGTGTAAGGTTGGCCATATCTGCCAATGGTGACATTCTTGTTCAAGGCGGATCTGAGTCTTCTTTGGTAGTTGATGTTTAGCCGAAATAAGACCTATATCCTTCCTTGGTAGAGTTGAAGAAGTTTGTTGATGATGGAACGATTGAGGTTTTCTCCCAAGGGGGAGAGGGTGTATTATGGTACCAATACTGTCTGTGTATTCCGGATGTTTATAGCTTAAAGGAGAATATCATGAGAGAGACTCATAATTCTCAATGTTCTATTCATTCGGGATCTACCAAAATGCACCGAGATTTGAGAGAGTTGTATTGGTTGCATGGTATGAAGAAGGACATAGCCAAGTTCATGTCGAAATGTCCAAATTGCCAACAAGTAACAATGGAACATCAAAGGCCCGGTGGTTTGACCCAAGATATTAAAATTCCTACTTGGAAGTGGGAAGATGTGAACATGGATTTTATTGTTGGGTTACCCCGTACTCAGAGACAATTCGATTCTATATGGGTTGTGGTTGATAAAATGACTATGTGGGCTCACTTCTTATCGGTTAAGACTGCATATAGTGCCGAAGAGTATGCTAGGGTGTACATTCGGGAGTTGGTAAGATTGTATGGTATACCAAGGTCTATTATATCAGATCATGGTACCTAATTTACTTCTAATTTTTTGAAATCTTTTCAAAAGAGACTTGGTACTAAGGTCAAG
This sequence comes from Solanum aculeatissimum, assembly GCA_038996855.1. Taxonomy (NCBI): domain Eukaryota; kingdom Viridiplantae; phylum Streptophyta; class Magnoliopsida; order Solanales; family Solanaceae; genus Solanum; species Solanum aculeatissimum. Next base: position 7,523 of record JBCEWC010007216.1, on the reverse strand, counting down.
TTGAGCACCGCGTTTCATCCTCAAAATGATGGGCAAGCCAAAAGGATAATTCAAACCTTGGAGGACATATTGATGGCTTTTGTATTAGAACTCAAAGGAAATTGGGATGATTATCTACTGCTCATTGAGTTTTCCTAGAACAATAGATTTCATGCTAGCATTGGTATGGCTCAATTTGAAGCTTTGTATGGTAGGAGATGTAGATCTCCAGTTGGTTGGTTTGAAATAAGGGAGGCGGCCTTGTTAGGCCCGACTTTGATTGTTGAGGCCATTGAAAAGGTGAAGTTGATTAGGGAGAGATTGAAGATGGCTCAAAGTTGCCAAAAGTCATACTCGGATGTTAGGAAGAGAAAACTCAAATTTCATGTGGGTGATTGGGTGTATGTGAAGGTGTCCCCCATGAAAGGCATCATGCGTTTTGGCAAAAAAGGAATGTTAAGCCCCCGGTATGTAGGACCTTATGATATTGTGGAATGGGTTGGTAATATGGCTTATAGGTTGGACTTGCCTTTGAACATGAGCTCCATTCATCCGGTATTCCATGTGTCCATGTTGAGGAAGTTTGTTGGTGATCCTAAAGAAATTACACCATTGGGGAGTGTGACAGTTGAGGAGAATTTGACCTATGAAGAGGTGCTGGTTGAAATTTTGGATAGGCAAGTGAAGCGACTTTGTAACAAGGATGTAGCTTCGGTCAAGGTGCTTAGGAGGAACCAAGACGTGGAGAGTGCAACGTGGGAAGCAGAGTCGGACATGATGGAGCAATATCCCTATCTCTTTCAATCTACTCAAGCCTAAGGTAATAGGTTCTATCCCTTTATGGTCCTAATTCTTTACTTCTTGAGTTTCGTGACATTGCATGCATACATAAGCACAAAAATGATTTAAATGATGTTTTAGAATAAGTTTTGAAAGACTTTTGAAATGATGCATGATCCATTATGTGTTGTGGTTAAAGTGTCTCTTGTTTGATTATTGTCCTCAAGCCGTAGTTTAGCTCATTCGCGGACGAATGTTCCCAAGGGGGAGATGACGTAACGACTTGAAAATTTTTGAACTTTGTAATGGTTGATCTTGGTTAGTGTTGAAATTGTCATGGTTGAATTTTGGTAGGCATGGGTTGCATCTAAGTGGCCTGATCCAAAAGGGATTGTTTTGATGGAGTTGTAAGGCTGGTTGGGCAGTGGAATTTGAAAATACATATCTTTTAGTACATGATGAAATCTGTAGGCTACCATATGTCACATCGAATCTCTTTGCATTATCTTCGCAACACAACTGATTTCACTTAATTAGGAGTTCGAATGTGAAAGTTATGGCCGTTACAGTGAGATTGCCCGTAATTAAAAGTATGCTGGAAAAGGGTTCCGGAATGGGGTCTAAGGGTGGGACCACAAACCGTTTGGTGGTCCACGGTCCGTGGTGATTTTTTTGGGTTGGTCCACTGTGCTCATTAGGGCTGGTGGCCAAGCCTTGGACCAAGTGTGGTCCCACAAACCACTTCACGGGCCGTGTGACCCTTCACGACCCGTGAAGGGGTTTTGTGAGTTGGTCTAGAGAGTAGCTAAGGAGCAGGGTTGGACTCAGGGCTAAGTGGGTTCCATGGGAAGGACCACAATCCGTGATCCAGTACACGACCACTGGGTGGGTTCCGTGAGACCCTGTGTTCAGTGATCCTCTCCATTTCATTAATGGTTAATTCGTAATTTAATTAGATCCTATACCCCTTTTAGGCTTTCTAAGGTCTCCTAACTCCCCTAAATCAAACCCTAAACCCTTCTAATTCATTCTATCATTCTTCAATCCTCACCAAAATTCTCTCAATCCTCTTGACCTCCATTGATGAAAGCTTGAAGAAATTAGGGAAAATCACTTTTCTTGCAAATTCAGCCAATTCTCTTGATTAAACTCAAGGTATGTAGGTTTGATTCATGGATTTCCTTCCATCCATGAAAACCCAAGAACCCTCCTCTTTAAAATTTTAATTTTAGCTTTCTTTAATTGTGGGTTCTTTAAATTTTGATGTATTTCATTGCATTGAGTTATGGGCTGTAGAAATTAGGTGATTTAACGATGATTTAAGTTTGAATTTTATGAAATGAATGGAATTTCTTGAAGGATCAATGTGTATGTCCCTTTAATGGTTTAATATGCATGGCTAAATTGCATTATGTTTTAGATTGGGATTTTATCATGAATTATGTTGAATTACCTATTGAATTATAGTTTAAAGTTTGAATTCTCCATTACCCATGCACTTGATTTCTCATTCATTGCATATGCATCGAAGTATGGTTATGATGAAACTCTAGTTAAGGGCATGACCCTCTTGTTATGATATAATATGTTAAGGCTTGTGATCACACAATCTCTTGTTGTGGCTCTTTGAGCATTTTGGGTGCTTGCACCACTTTGATATGTTTTAAAGGCTTGATATGATAAGTTATATAGATGCGCTACTCTTATTGCATCGATATGGAATGGTTTTTGAAATTCTTGTTGGCTTTTAGCCTAAGTTTGGATATGGATTTGATCATGATTTGGTTTTATCAAATGATGCATGATTTTGAAAGAATGTCAACTCTTCGTATTGAAAGGCTTGCATGTATATATATGTATTCCCGTGGGATGAGACTTAGTACCGAGGGATTGGAGTAGTAAGTGGGCTATACCCAAGGGTCCCACTCCTTTCCGTCAAACAATGTATCAACATTGGATTTCTCCCTAGATGGGATGACTTGTTTATTTCCCTTTGTTGAAGGCTGATTAGGGATTTACCTGGCAAGTAGTCCAGATCCAAGTAGTAGCTCGCTCATGTCTCCTCCGGTGTCAGTTGAGGTCACATCCCCGCTATGATATGATCTTATGTTGCATTTCATGCATCATGGCATGACATATTGTTATAATATATTCCTCTTTTGCTATGTGCATTGTTTTCGTATCACTTGTCCCCTTGTCATCTAGTTTAGTCATACTATATTGTCATATGCATTGCATGCCCACATACTTAGTACATATTTTGTGCTAACCCATACTTTTATTCTTCATGTTCTAACCATGTAGGGACCGATGAAGACTTCTATCTTTCGTTGGATGACGAGTGATATCCTTGTAGCTACTTGCTTGTTGTGAGCCCTTTTGTTCAAGGGCAATAGCTACTTTCTATCTTCCTTGTATTAGTTTATTTCCTTACTTTACGTATTGTGGGTGAGCCCCAAACTATGTCGAGGCCCGACTCTATCTTGTGTAGAGGCTATGTTGGACGCATTAAACTCTTGTACGTTGTATTATGTTTTATTGGGATATTATGACTATTCAGATTTGTTTATGGAAATGATATTTCGATTATGCTTATGATTATGTTTATGGGATTGTGAATGTTGGGAATGTGTTTATGTGGAAAGTTCCCTAACCCGGTATGCCCCCATAGCTTGAGTCCTACTTACCGGACCCTTAGAAATACTTGTTATGTGCTATGTGATTCATGTTCATCCCTTTCCCGACAACATCCCTATAGTTTGAGTCCAAAGCCCCGATTCCCCTAGAATTATGTGTTATGTATTTACTTTTCTGCGCTTCCGAACCGATGATGTGAGCAATGATCCTATGATGGCTTGATCAAGGACTTTTGGGTTCTCCTTCGCCATGTTGCATCTAGGCCCCACTTCCAGATCATGACACTAAGAGGCTTATTTGGGTTACCCTTGGGTTTCCTATTCATGATGCCACGTCTAGGCCCTTGTCCTGGTTCATGACAATGTCACCCAATCCAAAATATACATGCAGAATGGTAGGACGTATCCCCCATGATAGAAAAAATCTCCCTCACATAAATATTCATAATACATGAACAACGGTGGGACGTATTCCCCATGTGAAAAAATCTCCCTCACATCAATTATCTATCCCAACTCAGAATCTCAATTACAGGGCCTCAACCCTAAAATAAAATCAGCAGGGTCCTCGATCCAAAACATAGTCAGTGCTCGGTCCTTAAAATTTTCATCTTCCATAAACTATCAAATCTGTGGTCACCAAGTCTCAAGTCGGCGAGGAGCATCACCCAGGAATCAAACTCTACAAAAATGGCCACCGCCACTCAAATGATGATGGGGAGCATCATCTGGGATGAGATGTCAACAATCACTCACTCAACCAGTATATTCAGATTCGGAACTCCAAAGTCATGTCATACTCAGAGTAAACGTAGGCGGCGACAATAGTGAATGTAGGAAACGACCTCTCAACATAGGTATCCCACAATCTCAATCCAACCCATACAATAGTAACTATTACCTCTCTCAGATACAATAGATCCCTAGATCAGACAGAGAGAACTAGTACCCAATAACCATCGGTAGTACATTAGGGCATATGTGTATCATAAACCATAGTAAAGTCATGCCCAACAAAGGCACATTTTACCATAACCTCATCAATCATAAGTACCTAGAGTAAACATAGACAATCATGGTGCATCACAAGTATCCCAGACAACCCAACCTAGCAAAGCTATATCTATAGTAGAATCAGGCTGCACTACGACATATAATCAATAGACAGTCTCCTGGTCAACATATCTCAGTAACAACAGGCTCTACACCCAAATACAAGTACGAGTCAAGTCAGAACACATGCTTGTCCCTAGGAACTAGCCCATATTCAGCCCTTCCCAAGCCCTTTCTTTGTGTAAAATAACTCATAACGTATCATCGACATAACATAAGCAAGGGCCCAAGAGTCTAGATAAATGAAAGGTTGTCACCTACCCAGAATCATGTCACAATCCAGCTGCCATAAAGGATATTACCCTAGACAATTATGTATCGACCCACTGATAGCGTGCCCTTCTCCAAATAAGGTGTCAGCACCCAGAATTAAACCATCCAACTAGTGTCTTATAATAATAAAATCACGGGAAGCTTGTAGGATACAACCCACCCCTTGCTAACAGGGTCACACTCACATAAAAAACTACTAGCACAAGTCCATAACAAATATCAATGGTATACAAGATCATATAAGTCACGGGGCAGAACAGAATGGTGTTTTTAAACAGGAAATTCTACCAAGGTACTCAGATAAGATATAGATAACTACAACTATATCATGCATATGCATACCAACCAGATATAGATACTAGATACAATGCACAAGGTAGTATGTAATAACAGGTCAGCCTCAATAGCTAGTATATTTTGGTAATCTCAGACCACACACACATACTAGCAAGAGTCAAGCTCTGTGTACATACCTATCACATGTTCACAACCCAACCATCCCTTTATGGGCCCTCTCCTAGCAAGACAGTATAAAAATTCAACTAGTATAGTAGTTAAAGCAAACCAACCCTTAATACAACAATTGTAGTCCCATATCACCATATATTGTAGATGTGGATTCACAACAAGCTATATACAACATAAATCCCATAACTCAACCCATTTACATTACATTTATACACATTTTACACAAATATGTAACCTTTCAGCTCAGTCTAAAGTTTAGAGAAAGTCTAGCCTACCTTGTATTTGCATATCTTACTCTATGTCAATCTAGCTAAGATTTTCCCCTCTGAATCACTTCTCGATGCTAATAAGCTATTAAAATAATATACATAAGGTCAATATGGTTAATTGTTCGTAAAATCATGAAAAACGAGCGAAAATACGTCAACTGAGCCTAAAATGGAGAAATATTTCCCATACCCAAAATCCTAAAAAAATTCTGAAAAATGGTCCCCACAACACCCTGAGTCTACGACAAAATATTCAACCTAAAAGAGACCCCAGATGTAACGCCCTTACTATTAAATCATATACGCACTTTCAAAAGAGTGTTCCATTGAGATAAAATCAACCCCTACTTTATAACTCTTTGGCTCAAATTTGTGTCGTTAAAGGAATTGATTTTCTTGAATCGTCAAAAAGGAAAGGGGGAGGGGTTGTCCTAGTGTAATTTGGTTTACTTTTATAAAACCATATATATTATACAATCTAAAATAATATAGATTAAGTTGTGAGGAGACAAAAGAAAAGGAATGAAAAGAAGGAGTTTTGGGCAGCCATCATTTCCTGGGCAGCCCCTTAACTTACTTTTATATATATATATATAATCCCCTATAAGGTAAGTAGGTTCCAAGAGTATATTAACCTTATAAACTCCCTCATACCACTATACATCAAAGAAATCACGGAAAAAACTAGTCCCTTAGAGCAAAATATCCAGAAACCCCCACCCTTTGATAAGTAGCTAAATTCTGTCTTGAAACTGTGTAGTGTTTAGTAATTGTGTAATATCTAGTTGTATATAGCTGAAGTTTTAGTTTGTAAATACGTTATGGAAATCTAATTTAGATACCTACAACTTTTATGTTTATGTGAAATTCTGAATATGTTCTTATGGTACTGTAAAAGGGGATGAAACATACATAAAGTTTCTGGCTAGTTTTTCTGTCTAAGAAGCCTTCTAAGTATTGATGTTAGTATGTTAAGCATATATTGATATGTGATCTGTATGTTTCAATGTTTATTGGTTACTTGAAACCCCAAGACATGTATATAAAACTCTTATGTTCATTTTGTGATCAAATTTGATAGTTATGGATTCAAAACAATGGATGCAATTTAGGACAAGTTCTGTCCAGATTCTCGATTTAGAAATCCTTTGTGTGTGCCTGTTAATGTTCCGATTATAAATTCTTGTACAAAAGGTGCTTTTAAGTGATTCTTGATTGTTTGCAACCTAGATTCATATACCTACAACTTTTATATATACTAAAAAGCCTGGTTTTTTCATTTACCAATTCAAAATCTAATTATAATGCAAGGCAGTCAAGCTGCCCAGAAAGGTGTGATTTGAAAATATGGGGCTCACTTTTGGTATCTATATTGTTAGTTTTTACCCGTTGAAAGTGTTGAATATTAAATGACCATTTGAATTGAGTATTAAGGTGCTTACACTCTTGTACAATCTTAAAGGAATTGTTTGATGAAACGGATGTCGTGTTGATCCATGACTTGAACTCGGTAGGGTCATTGTATGCTATAAGGTTAAGGTTCATTTAAAAAAACTTGTTCTTATTCTCTTGTTACCTGCTGGTACATGTGAAGATTTCCTTGGTATCTTATCTATGTTCTTGTCATTTTATCTTACTTTGGTGATATCATTTGAGAGTTGCAAGACACTTGCTTAATTCGCCCATTTGTATTGATTATTGGATCACTTGATATCCTTGTGGACTTTGTCCATCTTGCGGCTGTGACTTTGTCACTATTGGCAAGCCTCTTGCTCGGATCAATTGTCATCTTGACGGTGGACTTTTAGTTCGTCCAAAATATGAAAGTGGTCCATTTTAAGCACGAACTAGAAAGCTACTCTTAATATGGTTCTTGGTTCTCTTGATTGTTGGGTTTTTACCTTTCTTGATATAGGGCTTCGGTCCTGCTTGATACTTGATTATGTTTGGTGTGAAGGAATGACATACATATTGGGCGAAGCTTGTTAGTTGACTATGTTGTAAA
>JBCEWC010007215.1:0-21751 GCA_038996855.1 Solanum aculeatissimum | reverse complement strand
AGTGTTAGGGGGGTAAGGGGGTACGGGGGTGTAAAGGGGGGAGGGGAGCCCATAGAGCCGTTAGTGGGGCCCCCCCTAACGGATGAAACTTGCTACCAACGGCATTATAGCCGTTGGAACCGCTGGACATGAACAGTACCGGACCGGACCGGTTTTTTCCGGAACGAAATTACCGGAAAACCCCTTTGCTCGTTCCGGTACCGGTTCCGTTATCGTTGGAACCGGTTCCTTACCGGTTCAACCGGAACCGGATCAACCGGACCAGGAACTGGACTGGAGGAAAACCGGTCCGTTGCCACCCTTAGCTGGAAGTATAGTCAGCCAAGGCTATGTGGTCTGACAAGGTCTTCAGTTAGACTCTAACCATGAATGTCTCCAACGATGGTGCACAATGTGGACTCTAGCCACGACTACCTTCAATGGTATTGTACAGTGTAGACTCTAGCCATGAATGTACTATGACTTCGCCATTACAATGATGTGCACAAGAGCCTTTCCATGTCGCAGTTTTTCCTAAGACTTTACTCTATTAGACCCAAACTTGCTATGTCATCCTACAAGGATCTATGCTACTCAAGTCACACTAAGTGAGTACATAATATATAATTGGATTTAAACAATGCAAGTTTAAGACATCACTAGCCTAAACCTAGGCTAAGGCCCAAGAATCACCTGATAACTAGAATCACAATAAAATAATGATATACAACACATAACAAGTCTTAACAGGTTAAACTTGACAAATACAATTTTAATAGACCAAAAATACAACAATTACAACATCTAATAGGTCAACCACAACAATATAGCACTTAACAAATTAATTATGGCAATTATGCCCCTTAACAGATCAACCACAATAAATATGACCTTTAACCATAAATAGAGTAGATAATGAATACAACAATCACAGACTTTCCCAACATGCCAACAATAGTTCTGTCAATCCCAGGTAATCATAAGTACAAAAATCAATTAGTATATGATAAAAAATCAATATATCAATCTCAAAGGGATCCTCAGTAGATCAAATAATCGCTCTAGCAGCCTAGACAATCAAGAATACAATGGGAAATAAATAAGCTAGTCACATGTGCCCTCAACATGTCGACAGATACCCAGTCCATCCAGATAACATTTACATATTCTAACTCAGTCTAACAAGAAAGGAAGACCTAGCCTACCTGGATGTCGATCATGCGCACTCTTGTTCAATCCACAAACTCCTCTTTGCGATCTTAAAATGTTGTGAAATTGTCAAAACAATACTCATGACGTCAATACGACCGTTTTGACATTAAAATCATAGAAAACGGGCTTAGGCCAAATTTTGGGCCGAAAAGTGGGCCCACAATAAAATTATGAAACAAAACCCATATAATATTCTCCATGCTTCCCTGAGCCTATACTTCAAACTCGGGCTCAATCCGAGGTCTAAAACAATATAAAACAACCCAAAAATAAAAAATATTTCTTTACATATAAATATGTGTGTGTGTGTGCATAGCAGATTTACAAGCATTTTTGCGTCAAACAGAGCGCAATCAATCAATTTCTACATTACCACAGCATGCGCCTCGCTAAAACACACAAAATAGACCCAAAATTTGACTCAAAATTGGTAAGAAATCGCACGTCAAAATTCTCGAAAAATTATTTTTAATATATATAAATAGCGGCAAATTTTACCTCAAAATGCAGCAATTCTGAAGAATCCTATGACATCAAGATGTTATCCTCGGAAAACTCTTCAATTTAGAATAAAATTTCACTGAATTTCGATTTTGAATGACAAAGATATCAATATTTGATGTTTCTGGTAAATAATATCAATATACAGCAGCAAAAACAACAAATTTAACTTAAGTGACGTGCCGAAAGCAATTTTTGACACTTCCAAGATGTTCCTCTCAAAAAAATACACAAGTTAGCATTTTGAATAGCCCAAATCAGATAAAAGATAATAGAAAACCGACTGCCGAAAGTTGTTCTATTCCTCTTGCACGAACCTAAAAAATTTCTGGATATAAACTCCTTTTTTTCTTTTTTTTTTAAATCCTGCCACCTACCATGTGGCGGCTCCCCAGTGGGCCACGTCATCCCGCCGCCTTTAACTTTCAACAATCACTCAAACTTAATTTCGATGCTTTGGCCTCATCCGGAGTCGAAAAAATACAAACCATATATGAAATTTGATTGGAGATGACATTTGTGGACCCAATAGTGTAATCAAAATTTCCATCGGAGGTCATTACGATCAGGTGGTGTGGGTCCCACTTTCCAATATCGAAATCTACCAAGAGGGTCAAAACGCATCCGAAAGTCTTGAAAATCAAACAAAGGGTCGTCCTAGACCAAACTCGATATTTCAGAGCTAACCACACTGTCAAAATTCACATTTAGGCATGTTTACTAAGGATATTGACTAAAGTCAACTATTGACCTATTATGGAGGCTAAATTACAAATTTAGGTATAAAGTATAAACTAACACGGAACATGCTCCTAGCCTAATTTGGCCATTTCGGAGTTGATAGAGCTGTTAGAATCCCATTTCAAGGCTGCTTACTCTGACTTTACTGCTAAACTCGTTTTCAACTTTAAATCGGCGTATATTGTAGGAAATTATACATCATTCAAATGAGCGACCAACCAATCGAACTGTCAGTGCCAGCAAGTCACAAATGACTCAAGGTCGCTATAGGCTAAACTCGTTTTCAACTTTAAATCGGCGTATATTGTAGGAAATTATACATCTTTCAAACGAGCGACCAACCAATCGAACTGTCAGTGCCAGCAAGTCACAAATGACTCAAGGTCGCTATAGGTAGGCTTTAATCGAGGAAAAATACTCCAAAAAATAAAAATGACCTAGAGGGTCTTTACATCGATCCACCTAACCCCCAAAAAATTAAAATATTTATTTTTTAGAAAATATTTTAATTTTTTAAAAAAGTAACTTTTGCCCCACTCCCTACCCCCCCCCCCCCAAACACACACACACAAATTTAAAAATTATTTTAAATTTTAAATATTTTATTTTTAACCCCCCCACCCCCACCACCACCATCACAATCCTCCCCAAAAAAAATTAAAAATTATTTTGAAGAAAAATCAAATTATTTCAAAGTTAGGTCTAGAGTTGAGTGTGGTCAAATTGTAATTCAAAAGTCGGGTTGAATCTAAATTTGAAAGTCGAATATTGGGTTGCAAGTCGAGTTAGGTCTTGCATCAAATGTCTATGTTGGAGTCAAATCCCGAATCAATTGCTATAGTTGATTTTCATGTTAAAAATTATTTTTCTAAAAAGATTGTCATGGCCTGAAATCAGATGTGATGACACTCGCCTTTAACTTACAAAGAGAGGCAAGTCAACCTAAACAGTGTATAATAATATAATTTGGAAGATAAAGCAAAAATACAGTCTAAGTATGAAAGGATAAGTAATAAAAAAAAGATATCTACAACTTAAAAATCAACTCAAGACTAATGTCACATGTACAAACCTCAACTACAATAGAATTTGAAAGAAATTTTTACAAGTCTCAATGTCTTTGATTCACAAATAGATCAAAAATAGTTAGTAAATAGAAGTATAAAGGGTCCGCTGAAAAAGGACTAGATGCTACATCTCAGACTGTCTCGGAACTCGATCCAAAATAGAAAATAAATAGATCGAGATGTACCAGACACAATATCAACACAAGTGTAGAAGCAAGGGGTGAGTACCCAATAATATGGTACCCACCAAATAGATTCTAAACCTAAGTAAAATAATGAAAAACACATATACTCCTATCATCCCAATCACATACCTCCACAACTACAACCCCTGCACACAAGAAAAGCTAGCATACACAATATACATCTTCACCATACAAACATATCGAAAAGCAACAAATAATCTTCAATTGTTTATAACCACAAGTTAACTAATATAATTATATCACACTTCATACAAATATCTACATAGATACAATGAGTGAAATGAGATGGGAGATAATGAAGTGAAATTAACACAATGCAATGTCATACTGATCACCTCAGACCAAAACTCATGGGGGCCTCACATGGACCATGTATCTACCAGAATCATTTTTCTTCAGAATTTATCTTTCATATCTAGTCGGAACCATTTCCATTCAGCTTTGTATCAATAGTTGGTATTCAATTAAAGTTTCAATGCAACACATTAATCATATTTCAAATGGGCATGAAAGTATGCAACGAGTCCATACAATCCATATATTCAGTAATAACATCAAATCAATTTCATCATCACTCCAAATATAGAATCATCACCAATTGAGTTATTCACAAATACTACCACATTATTTAAGTCTACTTGTCAAAAGTCATTATCCCCACAAGAGTTCCTCAATAATTTCTAGCACAATATCAAGCTCATATAACATTCATGTCAACATAACACTTATAATGCCATAATAATCACTTTCAGCTATAGCACAATTCATAAGTCAACACTTGAGTCAATTTAGAGAATATACAACTCTCGATCACGGAAATCACAAAGTCAGTCAATTATCTAAATTACAAGAGCCAACATCATCAACTATCATTATTTAAATACTCAAGCAACACTAATAATCACATATCAAGTAATCAATCTAGTTTTCACACATTATCACATAACTATTTTATTACCCCATCACCTTAACTAAGTCAATTCATGATCAATTTTCTCAATACTGAATCCCCATTACTCCCGAACATTCAACTAGGCACTACAAGATTCAACAAACTTAACTAAAGGTTAAAGATTTACTTGTCTTAGTAAAAAATTACGATCACTCTATTGCCAAAGTTTTTTCCTTACAAATATACTCCAAAGCACCATAATTTAGTCGAATAATGATTCACAATCAAATGTTAAAGCTAAAAACACCAAAATTATGAAATTTGGGGAAGAATAATAAAACAATCTAAAAATTCAATACCAAAAAAATGGGATTGAAATTTAAATTTTTTTACATGAAAAATGTTCCTTAATATTTTTGAAAATCAATGGCGGAAACTATTTTTAAAAAATAGAGTTAAAATAAGCTCACAATCACCATTTTTTTGTTAAAAATTTGGATTCATGAAAAAACTTAATTTTTTCAATAAAAAACACTAAATTTGATATTAAAATTAAGGAATAATCAATGGGTAATAAAGATATAAGTTTAAAACAACTTACCCAATGAATTTCTCTCAAAACATCAAGTGAAATCGCCCCTTCCGAGCTCTCAAAGTTCAAAAATGAAGAAAAATGACTAAAATTTAACATTTAGGAACACTTAGCCTGCGATCGCGATGAACAAGTCACATATCTCCTCATGATCGTGAGCCTCTCTTCGTGATCATGGAAAGCAACCTGACTGTGCTTCGCGATCACGAGTTATAGTGTAGCGATCACGATGAAGGAAACCATCACCAGATATCATGCCATGCCCCGGGAGGGTTCCCTTGGCATAACTAACACTCAGAGACTATCGCTAATCCCCGAGCGAACCACTTGATCTCATCACATTCGTTCAATCATATTTTAATAGCAGAAGACATCAATAGTAAAAAATACTCAATGAAATGAAACGATACTATGATAATCAAGGTCAAAGGCCAAATAATTTATCCATCAACTAAGTAAGACTAGTGTGAAAGAGACTAGTAAAAAATAACATCCAAACATAACTCGACAGTCTAGTCTATGAAACCTCTAAACATCTGGCTAGCTGGTGTCAATGACAGGTCAATGGCTACCTCAAAATAAAATAAAATAAGTCAAAATTCAAAGCTAGAAAGAAACATAGTATCCTCCGAAAGTATGAGAGGGTTCACCAATCAATTGAATATAAATTGGTCCTCAACAAAGCGCCTGTTGATGACCACTAGTACCTGTCTCTGTATCATGAAAAGATACAGGTTCAAATGGACGTCAGTGGAATGTACGAGTATGTAAAATGGCAGGATGAAACATGTAAGGGTAAAATAACATCAATTCAAAATAACTCAACTCAAGAAAATAGAGAACTCAATCATCATGTCAAGAGTCTAAAGTAAGAATACAGTTTAGACAATGACCACTTACATACCATTTAATATAATCTACTCAAAGTACTATCAAGGCCTATTTGGGAGTTTCTCTAATCGACAACCATCACCTATGAGCCGGTGATGATACAACGAAGCAATGTCGTTGCCACATCCATCCAATACCTTGCCAGGGTAGAAGACATCCCATCAGTGGATCCACAATAATAATATCAAGTCCCTTTTTTGGGACTAAAAGGAAGCATCTATTTTTATGGTTAAATTCTCTCCTAAGCTGGCCACATAGTTATTGAGTTCGAGTTGGACTTACTCTTACTCAATTTGGTGTTCAATACTCCTCCCAAGACTCAACATGCTCATAAGACATCAACCCCATGGTTAATCATGCATCTAGTCTCATTGGACATTCATCAACTCAATTCATCACATTAATTATCAACTCTTTGGTTACATTCTTTTAAGGTTCCACTCTTTACTCATAAAAGCTCAATCATGCATCATTTGGACTCATAGCATTCAAGAAAACAAAAAAATAGAGTTAAAACATTCAAAAAATTTCATAGACTCTTTAGGCTCAAATTATACTTATACATACTCATTTAAATACAAGGTGTAAAAATAATAAGAATTCATGCTAGGATTCCTGTAGGAAAGTAAAATCATCTATTTCAAGTAATTAAAATACTTCATAAAAACTGTAATTCAAGCAAAATTATTAGAATTTAAGAAAACTCTTCAAGAAACCTTCATGCAATACTCAATTTACTAACAACTCCATCAACTCAGGTTTTGGGGCATATGGAAGAACAAAATCCATGTTTTAGTTATCCTTACATACTTGGAAGTTTGTGACTTGGAATAACTTGGAAGAATTCTCAATTTCTCGCTTCAAACCCTAGCCTTTTTCTCCCTTGAAACCTTGCCCTAAGTTTGGAGGATGTGTTTTAGCATGAAAAAGGTGAACTGATAGGTTTAGGGCTTTATTTAGGTATAAAAACGTCAAGTCTAGGATTTAAAAGAATGGGAAAAGACCAAAATAACCCTTTAAAAAAATTGTTGAAAGTTGTCTACGGGCCTATCTACGGCCCATAGAAAGTTTCACGACCCGTAGGGACCCTTTTGTCAACTTTTGGATAAAATTTGAGGTTACTGGAATATTCCACGAGACCAAACCATGACCGGTAGATTACTTTACGACCCGTAGATGGATCCGTGAAGTCTGATGCTCAAAATTCAATTTTCAGGACTTTTTCCACGAGCGTAACAGACGGATCATAATCTAATCCACGACCCGTAATAGGGTTTCGTAGATGAACTCTACTATGGCAATTTCCAGTAAAACGATCATAACTTTTGACTTCAAACTCCAAATGAAGTGAAACTAGTTGCTTGGAAAGTTAATTCAAAGGGCTTTCATTTGGTAGGTCATGGGACACTTAACTCTAAGTGTGTTAAGAGTTATGATCATTTAAATTTGACCCTTGCATAATCTAACACTAGAAACTAAATTTGTAGGAAAGTTTTGAACTCAACTAAGTGCTAGGAGTCTCTTATGACCCTAATACGCTTCTCATATGTAAGAATGAATCTTGAAACATACGTACATGTGACAATAGAGTTATGGGGTGTCACATATCAACAATTTTAACAGGGCAAAAAAATCACGGAATGGATCTTCGAGATTTGTACAGAACCTTGTACAGATAAATCCTATATGCTATCCTACTAAATTTGACATTTCGAAATCAATGAAATTGTTAGAAATCGAATATGAGTTCTTCTTGATCTAAAACCTGATAAGTCACAACTAAACTAACCTAAGGCACTAGAAATATCAAAATACTATTAAAACACCCAAAAATTATACCAAATCCCTCTCGGAACCAATGGAACTATCAGAAATCCAATTCGAGCACCCGAACTCAAAAAGTAGTTCAAAGTCAAATCTTAGTCAAACTTTAACTCTATATCCAACTTCGGGCCTAAAGTCCTAATAACAACTCCAAATCTGATTCGACAACTCTCCTAGACCAATTTTTCACATTTTAGAATAAATAAAATTGACAAATTTTTATTCTGAGACTTGAATTTATAACTCTAAAATTCAACATTAAGCAACTTAAGCCTTCAAAACTCAATTCTTTAGTAAAAACTCCATTTTTCATAGAATTTTCAAAAACCAACTTTCAAACCCAATCAAATAGGACTCAAGGATACTAACCGAAAGGGTAAAATGATAATTTTTATCAAAGATTCCAAAAATGACCTTTAGGGTCATTACAAATATTTTCTATTTCTAGCCAAAAATAAAATATATTTTTCACTCATCAACTATACATGAGAAAATAAGTTAGAAACCAACTTATTTTTCAAAAACACACCCTACATCACCATTTTCTACAGAAGAGCTAGTTGCAAATGTTCATATTACCCATCCAAAATATAATAGTAGCCCTTACTAAAACTCTCTGTGTTACCACTAATGCCCGAGAAAACTTGTTCTTAGATGAATTTACTTTTTGATAATACCGATGGTAAATATCTGTTTGTATGTTCAAAAAAAATTATTCCTGATGAATTTTATTTTACTTATTCAGATATCAAGGATAAAATTTGATTTACATGCCCAATAAAATTATTTCAAGATGGATATAGACCTCGTAAATTCCTCATGGATCCCACCTCACAACATGTCATTATATAGGCGGTGTATACTGATAGGATCGTTGACTATTTGTTGCATTACATCTAATATTATTACTTGCTCGGATTGATTCTTTTATTGTATTGGATAACCTGGTGGGACTTTTCTGTAAGCATGATTACTTAACATTATTTATGCGATATAGTTACTACTTTGCTTGATCAATCTATGGTGCTTAGTGTACTCATATCACACTTGTTGTATCTTTTTTATGCAAATCGTAGCATTAACAGGTGTTGTTGGTTCTCAAATTGAGGATAAACTTCTTAGGGAGTTTGGGATTTCGAGCGATGTCAGGCTTTCTCTATTTTTACTTTTCCATCTTTACTATTTCAGATAGAGCTGTACAGTATTTTGAAATAATTATATTAAATCAGATGTTATTTCATATAGAGTTATATATATGTTTGGACAATTTTGTTTGATTAGATTCTTGCGTACTGGTGACTTAGATGTTGCGTGTATTTTATTATTTTCGTAGTTCTATTGATATTCTAAAAAGATTTGCCTTAAAACTTTTCCTTTCACTATTACTATTACTTTCATATTTTGACTTGATATTCGTTTAGGATAAAACATTAGTTTATCGATTGATAAGTTCCTATCGGTACTATCATCATGATTTTAAATTTTGAATTGTGATAAAATTAATGTTGTGGAGTATAGATCAAATAAAAAATAAAATTAGTTAGAGCGATAATATGATGTTAAGAATTAGAGATAATTGTAAAGATGTCATGATTCAATCGTTCAAGTCATGATGACACCTATCATATTACATTGGCAGGTAAGCCCGTCTATAATTCGGAATTGATACTAATGGGTGTGAGAGTAGAAAACTAGCTAGAAATCACAATTTAAAGAACTAGCAATAATAACAGGAAAACCAACAACTAAAGATAATATATACAGAAAAAGAATCTCTCGCAAAACCTGAAAGTCACATGTACCTCTAATTGGGCGAAAAATAAGATATACATATATAAGGCTAGTCTCAAAATGCAAAAGATGGGCCACAAGTGCAGATGGAGACTAAAATGATCCATGAACACCTAATTCTCACCCTAGTCTCCAGAAATGGCTGCTACTAGCTGGATTATCAGCGTCGTTGGCTCGTGCTCGGACCTACATCACGAAGTAGATACAGAGTATAGTATAAGTATCAAATAAAATATATTCAGTAGGTATCATAGGATGACAGAGTAAGAATATTAAATATATATGGAGAAGCTAGAATACAGTACAACAAGGCCAAATAAAAGCAGTAAGGATATGTACACAGGTGTAAAGTGCAAGCAAAACCTAAAATCTATACGCCAATCAGGCATCCATAGGCCTAAAAAGTACACCCGCACACAAAGTTAAGGTAGAAGTGGGCGCACAGAAACACTGTCTAGAAACGGTGAGCCATTGGTAGATCGGAGGCATAACTGAAGTGCGAGCACTCTCGAATTTTGATGAAGGGCAGTACAAAATCCGAACCTCTAATCCCTAAAAGTGCAAGTGGCCTCTAACCACATATGTAGCCCGAACTTCTAATCCTTGAAAGTGTAGGTGGCCTCTAACCGCGAATGTAGCCCGGACCTCTAATCCCCACATACTAATCACAAATGTCATGATAAAATTAATAGTCAAATTCTGTCCATCGACTCCGTAGGAGGAGGATAGGTAATCAATAATCGGAGGGGAAGGGGCAGAGCTCAGGCCTCTAACCGAAGATGTGTTCTCCCATAATTCTCTTATATATAGCTGACAATCATCTCTGAAGCCAAATGGATTTCGATATATGACAAATACATCACAATGAGATACAATGGGACTTATGAATAATCAGGCTTTCAGTGGCGTTACTGTCAATCTAAGGCTCAATCTGGCAGACTCAAGTTTGTTATGCCAATCTATAAGGACCTATGTCGCTTGAGTCACACTAGGTAGATAAAATTAGTCTACCATCTCTAAAAACAATGTGAGTCTATTGCATCACTAGTCTAGGTCTATACTAAGACCCAACATGCCCCAACATACCACAATCTCAGCTAAATATAATATCAACAAAGCATGGTGGATTTGGAAGTACAACACAAGTACCCATTACCCGCAAATATCAAGTAAAATAGGAAATTCCAGCACACATGGCATATATAGTTAACTCCCTACCCAATATTCATGCAAATCCACCTACATTTACATATCCAAACTCAATCTAAAATAAGAGAAGTCGTAGCCTATCTGTAGGCCAAACATGCATGCTCTAACCTATTTTATTGGAGCTATTTCTTTTCGAATAGCCTCTAAACATTGCCAAGCTGCCAACATCATACAATTTGGGGCCCAAAAATGAGATACAATTCGGGGCCCAAAAATACCTCAAAGTCAACAAACACGAAAAATTTAAATTTAGCTCAAAATAACTATTGCAGTAGCTATTTATGAAAATATACTAGAAACGAAGTCCCCATAACTAAAATCAAGCACATCACAACGCTTTCCATGAAAAACCCTACAACTTAGACTCTTGCATCACCTAATTCGGACATGTATTGGCCATGAAATTATTCTCAAAAATTTTCCAAAAATAAATCCAAAATTACCGTAGGACAACAACTAAAATGTCTAACTTATCTTAAATGAAGCTTCAAAATTATTTCTTGAGCTTACCAACGCGTTCCTCTAAAAAAATCCTTGCAATCTAGCATTCTGAATCACTAAAATCAAATTTAAAATGACCAGGTACTCGCTCTTAGAAGGTTGTAGAAATAGTTGATCGCGACCTTAAAAAAAAATATAAAGGCCATCGGAGTGACCTTCGCGAACATGGCCCCAAGCTCCTGATCGTGGACTACTCGCGAGGTGGCTTTTGCGAATGTTGCCAGGCCTCCGCGATCACGAAGGTCTTTAAGCCCGAACCTCAATGAACACGATCGGGCCTTCGCTAGCGCGATAACCAATTTGGTCTACATCAGATATCAGCTGAAGAGTTGATTTTTTCCAAACTTTAAAATCTTTGATGAGGTATTCAAAATTCGTTCAGAATTTCGTTCACGCAAATGAATTATGCTACCCTATCAATTTCAACATTCTGGACTCAATAATGCAGTTAAAATTCTCATATGAGGTCGTTATGACTAAATATAGGTCCCACTCCTAAGGCCATGTTTAACCAAAAGCCATCGAGAGGCTTGAAATGAGTTTGAAAGCCTCAAAACTGAATGGAAGGTCATTCTAGACCAAACTTGATATTTTCGAGCCAATCGCGTTGTTGGATTTCCCATTCGAACACATTTTCCAAGAATGTTGACCAAGGTCAACTTTTTACTAGTTTTCCAAGCTAAAATGCTAAAAATGATTTAAATTCAAACCGAAAGTCTCGGTACTCAAGCTGACTATATTTTTAGCCTAATTTAATCATTTCGGAGCTGATGAAACTGTCAAAATTCTATTCTTAGATCATTTATGTTTATTTTAGTCCAAATTTAACTTTTCAAGTTATAAAGGTCTTCAAACACGAAAAACTGTACAACATCCAAATGAATGGTTAGGCGGATGAGCTATCAGTGCCAGCAAATCGTAAATAATCTAGGATCGCTATAAAATGCTCTAAATGAAAAAAAGGGCGCAGTACACAAAAAAATGAATTGGAGGATCACTACAAAAGATAAATTGATCATCAAGAAGTTGACAACACTCTTTCTCAACTACAGGGGAAATGGAGTTGTAATTTCAGATTTTTTATCTCTTGTTTCTCTCATTTTACTTTTTGGTGCTTGATATATTTACTGGGACTTTAATTAATTTGAATTTGTGATGTGATTTATGGTTATAGGATTATTTTAACAAATCATATACATAGTACTTGTTGAAATTGTAGTGATGGGTTGGTTTTTTGTTTACACGGGAAGTCTGAGCACCTTCTTTAAGGCCCATAGTTCACTATCAGTGTGGGGTTCGTGTGTCGGTTTTCCTTTTAGGTGTAGGGGTCATGCTTTGTTTGTAGGTTAATTGGGTTACCTTGTTTTGCAGGAATTCATGGCTTCCAGAGGTTGACGTGCAGTCAAGGAGACAACCTCTAGTAGTTGAAAAAGTGATTGGGGTGTGCCCTAAGTACCCCCTACACCTTCTCTCCCCCATGGGCAACATCGCCACTTTGTCCTAAATGCAGTTTTTCAATTCGGGAGAAAGTGGCACCGGGCACACACTGAGTCTAAATACTTCCCAGATGTCTCGATCGAGCAGGACAGTTTGGAGAGGGAATTCCCTTGGATCATGGCGTGCATCCAGCAACTGAACCTAGAGTTTATTTTCTAGGACCCTCCAGAGAGCAATCTCAGTCTGGTTAGGGAGTTCTATGTGAACTTCCAACCTGACACTAGGATGCACTATGTCTAAGTTAGTTAGGGGTGTAGATTTGAACTTGTCCCCATTGACTATCAACCAAATATTAGTGACCGTTGAGGTACCTTCGGCCACACTGACAACATTAAAGATTTGCCCCCCATATCGAAAGTTGAGACGTGTTAGCGGGGTCCTAGCCTACTACCCGTTGGACTAGGAACGGGTACAGAGGATACCACCTTTCCTTCTCTTTTGCTCATATGAATAAGGAAGCTAGGGTGTGGTTGAAGATTGCCATGCACAGTCAAACTCCTAGCCTTCACTTCATGGAGATGATCCAAGAAAGGGCTTGTCTAGTGTTTTCCCTAAAGACAAACATTGAGATCAACATAGGGGCGGTGCTCAAATCCTCCATGAGGAAGGCCCGAGTCCATCAGGGGAGCACGTACACTTTTTGTGGGCTTATTACTATGTTGTGCAGGTAGGCTAGAGTCTCGGAGGAGGACCTGGATTATAAGTCTGACATCCCCACGTTGCCCTTCAATGTCACCAACATCAAAAGGTTGAAGTAGACATTTGGGCCGACATTAACTACTCAAGAGAAGGCCCATCGAGATGAGCTAATCATGAGGCAGATGTATGGATTGAAGATGCTGCATCACACCTCTAGCGATCGTCCATCTATAGCTGAAGAGCTCTATCAAGTAGAGCTTAGGTACCCACTTAATGATCATGCCAATGTTGTGCTGGGGATCAGACCTAGATTTTTTAAGCCGATTGATGATGAAATGCCGACTGATGAGGACCACATCAGAAGACGTTCAACATTGAGTCTGACATAAAGCCCGAGGAAAAGCCTCTATTAAACGTAGTTGATATCTTGGCAATCACGGGGATAGATGATTGACCTGGAAGGAACCCCTCTCCCCGTGATTAACTACACGATATTCTTTTAGGTCCCAGTTCACCTCTTTTTGAAAAAGAATGTCTGAAATGGAGTTACCTTTTGGTTCATGTCTTCAATTCATTGTTTGTTGCCTTGAAATATTTATATCTGAGAATTTAAGTTCGTTTATTGTTTCCATGTGCATCTTGGTTTTCAATACCTCGTATTTTTTCCTTCTTATGTAAGTCTAGCTAATTTCTATAGAGAATGAGTAGTGCACATGTAGGAACCAACTTAAACCTGTTTAGATGCGACGAAATAGATAAGTTTTGTCTTATTTATCGTGAAATAAGTTGTAATCCTGGTTTAAATTTAGGCTACAAGTTGTATATGGTTTATCTCCAATTCATCAGTCGTCTGAATTATGCATTTGCTCAAGTCTAGCTCAGCTCTGTTTGTTATGATGTTAAACGAGCATGAATTTGTCTTAGTTTCTTTATATGACCGTGGTGTGTATATACTTTGGGATAATGCTTGGCCTACTCTCTTAATCTTTAGATTTTATTTGCTTTTATTTTTCTTCATTGATACTGTTAAGTTTATATTAGAAACTCAGATACATTGATAAAATTATAGCTTCTTTGTTGAAGCTTTAATTGGTTTTACATCTATATTTTTGAAAGGTTTTTTTTCCCATTCTGCTAGCATGGAAATAATGCACATCAATATTTTACAATACTTGTCTCACCTTGTTGTCCCTGTATATATGTTGGGGGTTGGAACCTCACTATTTTGGTATTTTTATTGTCACAAATGTTTTCCTGTGTTACTTCTCTCATTCACTGTGCGGTTCTCCCCTATGAATTTTCCTGTGTTTGATTAATTTAAGTATTCTGCTTATAAGGATTTGCACTTATGGCAACTTAAGTTAGAATCTGAAAGATACCCTTTTGTTGGCCTCATTTGTGATTGTGATGTGCTTGATCTTCATGGATGAAGTGTTTAATACTTAGGAACCGATTTGTCCTTAGTGTGGTATAATAATATTCCATCTACCTAATACATACCTTTTATTGAGCGCATATGATTCGTCTCTTTATTGACTTAGAGGTGTGCCTTTATAGTTAATCTAGGACTTTGGTTGGCAAATAAATATATAATATACATTTGAATATTGTATTTTGTTGCTCGTATTAATTCTTTATCTTTGTTCTCTTTTCATGTGATCCCATTAGAGTCCTGCTTGGAATTCCACCCTTGCATTTTAGGTCGTCCTCGGGTCTAGGGAGCAAAATTCACAGGTTTTGAAGGCCCAAGGAGGCTTGTATACATCGGTATACATGAGTGTACGATGGTTGTATACACTGATTAAATGAGCCACAAGCTCAAATGTTACAAGGAAAATGCAAAGGCAGAAAATGTGCCAAGAGTCCACACTTTTCATAAGGCAGCAACAACAAAGAATGAAAGGGGCAGGCAGACCCATTTTTAGAAAAATAGGGCAGGTTGTGGGTCTTTATTCACATTATTTTGTATATATTTGTTTTGTTGACCTTAACACTAAGCAGACCCATTTTTAGAAAAATAGGGCAGGTTGTGGGTCTTTATTCACATTATTTTGTATATATTTGTTTTGTTGATCTTAACACTAACTCTTTTATTTGTGATTTATTTTGTTTAATCTAATTAATTTTCCAAAAGTCAACTATTTGTGTTAATTTTTATTTTAATGATTTCGTGATTTTGGTGTTAAAGTCATTTTTAGGAAAAAATAGAGTTTTAGCCATTTTAGTTGATCTTAACCTTTAGTAACTCAATTCAAATCTTTCTAAGTTGTCAAATTTGGATGAATATGGTTAGATACTAAAATTCTTTTAAATATGCCTTAGGTTTTTTTAAAGTTAGTTCTTTCAAATTAAATGTTTTCAAAGTTAGTCAAAAACATCCTAATCGTTAGTCAACCGCAAGTTAGTGGCTACTTTAAGTGATTAAGTTTTCTCAAAGTAGAAATTGAGCCTCTTACCCATTTCTCTAAATTTTTAAGACTTTTTCCTGTTGAAGTCTTTTAAATTAATTAGTTTTCTTAATTTTAAGAAAAATTAAGTGGTGACTTCGTTTTTTTTTTTGAAAAATTGGTTTTCTCTTAAATTAATTAAGTTTTAAATCGATTTTTCCTCAAAAATAATTTTCTCAATTAACAATCAGTTATACAAAATTGGAGAGTTTATCTAACTGACAAGACTCACACCACCATGTTGGTGATGCACAACAAAAAAGACATTGTTATTCGTCCGTCCATACTTGACAAGGTAAGGAGCTCACCTAAGTTTTTTCGATCCTTAACCCTTGTCCATCTTTTTGGGATAAGAGTCGTCAGAGTTAATCATACAACTATCTTATGCAGGCAATGTAGTATAGATCTAACCAACTGCCCATCCTATCTCCTCTACATTCTTGACAACCCATCTTTGTCAATACTATTCCCAAAATATTTTCTTTAAAAGTCTCATTTAAACTGAACTCAATTGTTTAAACTAAATGCTCAATTTCAGCAAAAGACATTAAAACATGTCTCATCTCCTCAAGACTTTTCCTCAACTCATTATTTATGCTCAAAACTCACGTTCATGCAAACTCAATAAAATATATTCAAAAATCATCTTTGTTAAACATTCAAAACAACCATAAATCTAAATTTAAAATAATGCATAAAATCAAATATAGTTCTCAATTAGGGTTAATGTGAATGAGGAGATGAACATGCATCCAATAAAAGACCCAACTCATGAGGATCATTAATACGCTTTTATGTACAAGAAACTTAATAGGACAACAAACAACTCAAGAATTCAATTCATAAATTAGGATAAAACTCTACTCGAACTCAATTACAAGAAATCAGCATATGGGGCGCATAGATGAACTCAATCCAATGGTATGAGTAGTCTTACAATTTAGATTTTTGAAGAACACACTTGATTCTCTTGAAACTCTAGCTTTTCTCTTCTTGGAACCTTGTTCAAAGTCTTGAGATAGATTTTGAGCATAAATAGGTTGAATAATTATGTTTAAGGGTTTAAATAAATGCAAAACCATCAAGTTTAGGCTTTAAAAGGGTCAGAAAAGACCAAAATAACCCTTCTTAAAATGTTGTCAAAGTCGTCCACGGGTCCATCTACAGTCCGTAGAAGATTCCACGGCCCGTAGGAACTCGTCTGTAGACTTCTGGGCAAAATTTGGGGTTTCTAGATAGATTCCACGAGCCTAATCTATGGCCCACAGATGGGTCCGTCAAGTCTACGACTCCAAAATGGATTTTCAGATATTTTTTCAACGAGTTAACAGACGGGCCATAACTTAAACTATGGCCCGTAAGTAGGTTTCGTAGTTCAACTTTGCTCTAACAGATTGCAGTAAAACAGTTATAATGTTTGACTCCAAACTCCAAATGAGGTGAAATCAGTTGCGTTGGAAAGTTAATTCAAATATCTTTCATTTGGTAGGTCATAGGACAGCTAATTATTTGGGTTCTAAGAGTTATGATCATTTAAAATTAACCCTCGTATAATATAATGCAAAAAACTCAATCGATTGGGAAGTTTTGAACTCAACTAAGTATCAGGGGTCTTTTATGAACCTAATACGCTTCTAATACTCTTCACACATATAGGAATAAACCTTAAAATATAGGTACATGTAAGGCATCACTAGGTTCAAGCCTATATACTCACGACGAAAAAAATTAAGATCCTATTAATAGAGTTATGGGGTATTACAATAATCAATCAGCACTAAATGGAATAATGATTTAAACCAACAATCTAATTTCAAGTCAATCCACTATCATAAGAATAATTCGACATAGGACAAGTCAAGCAAATATGAACATCAAATCAATCCATATCTATCTATGAAGCCTTTAACTCTAGTGTGTAGATGGTGCTAATGACAAGTTCATGGCTACCTCTAAGAAAAAAAAATACTCTAGAAAATAGTAAAGATATAATAGAAAATAGAATGCCTTCGGAAGCTAGGTGGTCTCACCACTATCAGGAATGAAATGGATCTTAACGAAGCACCCATTGATAATCTCTAACACCTGTATGTACATTATGAAATGATGCAGAGACGAGTGACGTTAGTACATGAAATGCATTGTATGTAAAATAGCTGGAAAATAATAAGCTCAAAATGTACTCAACTCAAGATAATAATGAAACTTAGTAAAACATTGCAAGTCTACAGTATTAATGTTTTAGGGAAAATACTCAAGGGTATACAATGTAATCCAATCATATCGAGTACTGGTATGTCCTAATTTGAGAGTTTCTCTAACTGACAATCATCACCTATGAGTCGGTGATGATATAATAAGGCAATATCATTGCCACATTCATCGAATACGTTTTCAACATAAAGGACATCACATCAATGGATTCATAATTAATCACATCAAGTCCTCTACTGAGACAATAAAGGAACGTTCGATTTTACAGTTT
This sequence comes from Solanum aculeatissimum, assembly GCA_038996855.1. Classification (NCBI taxonomy): domain Eukaryota; kingdom Viridiplantae; phylum Streptophyta; class Magnoliopsida; order Solanales; family Solanaceae; genus Solanum; species Solanum aculeatissimum. The sequence continues at coordinate 3,277 of JBCEWC010007215.1, read as the reverse complement.
AATTCTCTCCTATGTTGGCTATGCAGTTATTGAGTTTGAGTTGTTATTTACTCACTCAATTTGATGCTCGATACTCCTCCTAAGACTCAACATATTCATAAAATTCTAATCAATCCCTTCTATTAACTCGTTTAATTAGTCTTATTGGTCTCTTATCAAATTCAGTCATTTCACAATCAGACCTTTCAACCAACCATACCATCAACTCAATCACACCTTTTGAGAGTAGTTTAAAAATATGCTTTTATGAAAGACATTTAATTTTTGAGAAAATATGAAAGGGGCCTTCAAGTTCATTAAGACTATATTCATGTCCATCTCATTCGCAGTCAAACATTCATACTTTATGCTTTCCAATCCATTCGTCGCATGTAGACTTTCAATTATCATCATCATTTAGTTAGGGTTCATGCAAGAAAAAATATAATCATCTATTTCAAGTGTTAATTCATAAAAACTATCATTCATGCAAGGTTATGTAAAAATATATTAGGATTTGAGAAAAAACTTCAGGGATTCATCACTGGTCAATCAATCAACTATTTATGAACAAGGAAGAATATAATTCATGCTTTAGTTAGTCTTACATATCTGGAAGAACAAAATTTCTTGAAGAAACTTTTGGTCGGAAGCTTGAAGATGAAGAACTCTAGTTTCTTCCTTGAGACAATATAGAACGTGTGAAATTTGATGTATCAGAGATTTATACATTAATGGGGAAGTTATCAGGCTATAAAATAGGCTTAGGAAAGTTAATTGAGGGTAAAAGGTAAAATAATATTCGTTTGAAAAAGTAATAAATCATCAAAATTGAAAAAAAAAAGGATCTTTTAATGAGTTTTTTCGGCCAAATCGATGGTCCAAAGGTCCCATCGCCAAACACTACTAAAAATTGAGAAAAAGCGACGGACAAAAAAGTGATGGACTGCGTCTCCCCAAAAAATGATGGACTAAAGGACGCAGACCGTCACTTTATTATTTCTTTTTATTTATCTTTGAAAAGTTGCGACGGATAGTGACTTAAAGTCCGTCGCAAATTTTGATGGATTTTTCCACCAAATTTTAATTTAAAATTATGATTTTAATATATAAAGCGGTGTTGTTTGTCACTCTTAAAAAATATATATTTATTATTTAAATAAAAGCGACGACATCCTTCACATTTTTAAAATTTTAATTAGTTTTTTTTTTGTATTTTTATTTAATATATAATTTTTTTTAAATAATAGCGAGGGACAGTGTCAATTTGTCCATCGCATTTTTTAAATTTTAATATTTAATATTTTTATTAATTTTTTAGTTTACTTTAGTATTTTTTTAAAAAAAGCTTTTTTTAAAAAGCGACGGACAGTGTCGATTTGTCCGTCGCTTTTTTTGGTCTAAAGTCTGATCAAACTTTTTAAAATTTGGACGACAGACTTGGAGACGCCGTCCGTCGGCCCCTATTAAATATACCCTTCCCAGACGCGTTTTTTCCTCCAATTTTGTTTACTCTCTCTCTCTCTCTCTACTTTTCTTCTCTCTCACACAAAATCCGTCCCTCAACATTTTTTTCGACCATTTCCACCACCCATCCGCCGGCGCCACCCCTTGTCTGTCGCCCCAACCCTACCCCGACCCCACCCAAGTTTTTCCTACCCAAAAAGTGATTAAGGTTAGTTTTATTCTTTTAGCTAGGTTTTTTTTTATTTGATAATTATTTAATTTGTTAGTTAAATTATTTCATTTAGTTTGTTTAGTTTATGCTATTGTGTATTTGATTGTGAATATGTGAATAAAGTGATAGTTTTGATTGTTGAGTTTTATTTTGAATTTGGGGTTTTTGATTTAGGTTGTAATTTTTTTTTCTTTTGTGTGTGTGTGTGTTGGAATTGAATATATTAGATTGTGAATGAAGATATTATATTGTATGATTTTTGAAGTTAAACTAATTACAACTTGTAACTTGAAAGTAGGACTTGAATTGTGTTATTTTCTACTTTAACTTAATCATTAGAAGATGAATTAGTAGTTGAATAAATAAACTTTTAGGATCATTAGGACTTGAATTTATTAGAAGTTGGAACTTAAACATTATGCCAGATTTTTTTAGTTGAATTTATATTAAAAAAATCTAAGTTGAATGTCATGAAATAGAACTTTAAGTTTAAAAAAATCTAATTAACTTGAATGTCATGAAATAGAATTTAATGTAGGAAAATCTAACTTTAAGTTAGAACTATAATTAACTTTAAGTTTGTACTTTAACTTAAATTTCTTGAAATTATTTTGCATTTATATAAATTCCCTACTTTAGATGCTTGTACATTAGTTGTTCTTCAAATTTGAAAGTTTGTACTCTAAATTAGAAAAATCAAACTTTCACGTAGAATTCTTAAACTTTACAAAATTTGAATCATTGTAGGATATATTCGGCGCCGTCGAGCTAAGCCCATTGCTACCAATTCCTCCATCTCCATAGCTAATTGAAAAAAATCAAAGTATTTTTTCTTTCAAAATTTTAATTATTGTATATAATAATTTTTTTATTCAATGTACAATACTTGCATTTTGCTTAGGTTGGTATGATTTTTTATGATATGATTGAATTTTTAGAGTGTGCCTTAGTTATAATGTGTTTGTTTAGCATAAATAAAAACACTAGTTGATCCTATAGATGACAAAATTGATTTTTTTTGCAAGATCGATTTGTGTCCATATAGTGTTGACACTTATCTTTTTATTTTGTTGATAATGAGTTTGTTTAGCATAAGTAACAACACTAGTTGATCCTATTGATGACAAAATTGATTTTCTTACAAAATCGATTTGTGTCCATCTAGTGTTGAAACTTATCTTTTTATTTTGTTGATAATGAGTTTGTTTAGCATAAGTGACAACATTAATTAGTTGATCCTATTGATGACAAAATTGATTTTCTTGCAAAATCGATTTATGTTCAACTATGTTGATACTTAGCTTTAACTTTGACTTGGTTTAGTTGTTGAAATTAATTTGCATTTTAGCTTTGATTTGATTTAGTTGTTGGAATTAATTTGCACTTTAACTTTGACTTGATTTAGAGTCCGTTTGGCTTAGCTGAAAAAAAATAACTTTTAAAAAGTGTTTCCAAAGTACTTTTTAAAGTGATGAAATTTATTTGAAAAATAAGCAATTATGTGTTTAGATAAAGTGTTGTAACTGAAAAAACGTTGTTGATATGTTTGACACATAAGTGTTGTTAAGCACTTTTTTAATTAAAAATGTCTAAAATACCCTTCAAGCTGTTAACATTATA